>LPNX010143910.1:10556-112970 GCA_001517045.1 Pseudotsuga menziesii | reverse complement strand
TGTACATATATTCTATAAGGCATGTATCAGAAGTCAAGCTTCCTCTTGTTCTTTCCCGACTTTGATCCACTAGGCTCATCTCTGGGATCAATGTGCATCAATGGATCCTGCAAATTAAACATCAATTATTAAATTGAACTAACTATGTACTAATACATTAGAAAATTATAACAAACACTCACCCCCACCTCTGGACGTGTCGGTGTTCATGCTATCACCAATATCCTCCTCAGTGGAGTCAGACTCTGCAATACCATATCTCAATTAACTCAAAACCTATCAACATCTTGTTGGAAATTGAATGAAACAATTAGTCATCAATAGACATCTCACCTCAACGACATCCAGTGATAGCTGGAGTTCAGTTCCTTGTGTCGTAGACGGAGCCGTTGGTTCAACATCAATGATGGTCGGACCGAGGGGGCTAGGAGCTACTTTTTCTGTTGGTGGCTACAATCACCAAATGTTGAAGTAGTTAGAGATGCATGAGTAAACAATAAAATACAATAATAAACTATGTCTAGCTAAACAACAATAATAAACTATATGTCTATATCAACTTAACGAGTTCAAATATCATCGAAGGATATACATTACCATGGTCTCACCCGTGGTAGAACCAAGGGGGGCAGGAACTGCTCCTGCTGCTGGTGCCTCAACTGTGGTTGAAACAGGGGGGGCAGGAACTACTCCTGCTGCTGGGGCCTACAATCACCAAATGTTGAAATAGTTAGACATGAATGAATAAACAATAGAAAACAATAATAAACTATGTTAAGATCACGTTCAAATAGTTAGGTATACCTCGGTGTGACTAGCTTCCATTGATGAAGCAGCCTCAACTGCTGCATCAACCATCGATGCTAGACTTTCTTCCGTTAACTCCAGCTCCTGATGCAGTAAACATGCAAATCAAACATTAACAAAAACAACTTATGCACCGGATTTCAAGTTAAGCAACAAATATCATCGAAGGATATACATTACCATGGGCTCAGTAACTACATGGCCGTGGGAAGCTCGAGTATTTTTTGGAGTGGACCGCCTCATGTACACATGACCCTTGTCCACGGAAGGCCTGGGAGGAGATGCATCTGCAGGAAATGGCCCAGATGTTTGGGTCGGTGCCTACAATTATCAAGTGTTCATGTAGTTAGATGTATGCATAATTCAACAAACATGTACATGTATTTAAAAAATGACAACTGTAATTGTTTACCATATTAAAATGTTTACCTGGGTACCATGATGTGTCTCATGGATCTCTCCACCCAGTGACGGATCTGGGATCTGCAAGTTTAATAATTGTAAATATTAGACCATAGATAGAATTAGTGAACTAACATGTAAAGTATGCGTAAATTAACAAGTTATTGACAAGCATAATTGAAAAATTGAAATTTTAGAATGTTTACCTCAGTAGAACCAGATGGGCCTGTACCATCATGGATCCCTCCACCAACAAAGGGATCGGTGGAGGGAATGCCATGCCCCAATCCAAAGTCTGGGGGGTCTCTGGCGTCAAAACGCAACAACTGCAAGTTCATGAAATTAATATATTAGCTCAAACTATATATATGTGTACAAAGAGGAAACTAAATGAAGAATTTATTAAAATTAACCAGATCTACATACCTCACTCAAAAAACCACTGAACGCAACATCTGTGGAAAGACCATAGCAGGGACGACCACACGATGTGCACACGTGAGGATCAGAACTCTCTTGGGGATGTGCCGATGGTGGTGCACTGGAGGATGGTGCTATATCAGTACGTGGTGGTGCACCAGTGGATGGCCCCGAAGAAGGCAATGGCCCCGAAGAAGGCGATGGCCCCGAAGAAGGCGATGGCCCTGCATCGGGACCACTAGGTCCTGCATCCCCACCCATCTGCTGAAGAGTAGTGCTATGGCAAAGGACCACTCGTGCCAGTGTCAAAAAAGCATCCTGTGTCTCAGCAACTACATGAGTTGCAGGTGGGACATCTGGCCCATGCAATGGTGCGTGAGGTGCAGGGATAGGGCGATTAGGGTCTTGGACCCTCGCATTGGGTCGGTTTTGGGGCATCCCCCCACCGATCCCCTGATACTCCAAGTAAGAAAAATAGTTCACGTGTTTATGCAACACGAACTCCGCATACAACTTTCGAAGGAAATACAGGGGCATTTCCCTGTTGTTATGCGGTGGCAAATCAAAGACCATATACCATCTATCCATCCAGTTATCGATAAATGGTTGGAATGTGCACCACTCAATGGATATATGTGGCCGGTTTGCATTTGGGATTTCTCCAGTCCGAGGATCCCTGAATAATGCAAAAATGTGCTCTTTTGTTATTTTTAACATTTTTATTGCCACATAATCCAATCCATCCTCTTGTTCTCTTCTTTTCCTCTCTCTATATGATGTGATATCATATAGTATATTAGTTGACTGCGAAATAGTGTCAACAATAGCATCCATGGTGGATGCAAGCGAGCGGCGAATCTCATCGCCGCCACGAAAAGAAGCACTGATGCCCCTTAAGCGGGCAAGCTCAATCAGAATTGCGGCATTCGGATCCATTGCAGCAACTACAAAAAAAACATCAATAAGCAAATGATTAGAAACATATACATGGCATATAATGACGTCTATTCAAAATTGAAAATGTATTAAATCAAACTCAAGTTACCAATTTAATGACAAATTCACTTACATATATTTATTTAAACTTAAGATTAAACATTTCACAATTAAAACGTAAGTTTCGTTCAACTTGTGACTACATTCAGTTAATGAGTAAGTAAGAATTGGATATAACTCAAGTTCTCGCTTAGAAAGATGGTTGCGCTAACTTAGAAAGATGATTTGAATTTTGTTGAGAGGTTTGTCTTTTGTTTAAGGTTTGGATTTTGGTAGGAAAGGAGGAATTGTTCATTGTTTGGCACATGCCTTGGAGGCTATGATGATGTTGCTTGATCAAGGACAATCTTTCTTCGAGCATGATGATGGATATTCCAGAGCTAGTATAGTCCAGAGTTCGACAGGAGAAAACCCCGATGATATGTGTCAATGGGCATTGTATGAGTACAATTTCAAGCTTATGATGGTCTCCTATGTGTATATATGTAGAGCATATGATGTGTATTATGATGATCCTTGATGATTACTTGATATGTATCATGTAGGTCATGTTATGTACATGCGGGGTTCATCAGCTAAGATTGATGACTTTGTAGAGAATTTTGAGGAGTGTTCATTTTCTACTTGTCTTTCAGGATGTAATCGTGCAGTGTATGAGGATATTGGGGCATGCATTATGAATAGTGAGTCATCTCTTTATTATGAAATTGTCCATGTGGTTCTATAGCGAGTACGAGTTCTTTCATCAGTTTTTGAAAAGATGCTTGTTTATGCTTCCATTCATATTGAAAAGATGTTTGTTTATGCTTCCTAGATTCTAGTGAGAGTGGTTTTTTTTCTAATGGCTATGGTTTTCACAATCTCTAGGAATTTTGGCTTGCTTGTAATTTTAAAGGCCTTAATTCATATGTATGGCATATGATGTATATTTTTAGGCAATATTTGGTTTGTTGGTGAATTTCTCTTGAAGGGTAGGCTCTTTTGGTCATGTAATTGTTTGGGTTATTGACTATTCTATTTTTTTTTTATGTACTAGAGAGTTTCATTTGATTAGATATAGAATAGCATCTAAATTGTTTTTTATGAGGGAAAAAGAAAATAAAAGGTTTAGTCTTCCTACATAATGCATGTCAATAGGGTTTTTTCCAATGGCATTGCCTAGCAACATTTGTGTCAATTGTATGTGATCAATTTATGTGTTTAGTCTTGGGAAAGGCATTGGCATATCAACATCTTTGGTTGGTTGGTGTTTTGGCTATGAGATGGTTGTTTATTTTTTTATTGTTTTTATTGCATTTACAAACAAAAAATGGTAATTTAAGTATCTAATTGAAAAAAAAAAGCTATGGGTGAATGAATTACCTGTTAATATGATGATTCACCGGAGGATTTGTCTTCAAATCGAGGAATGGGAACTCTTCCAAGCTCCTAGGGCACGGGCAGGCCGTCGTAATCGCGATCCTGTTTGGTGAAAATGACTCTCGGGTCGGGACTGTGGGTTTTTTATTTTTTTTTAGAATTACAAAACGCGCATGCGTTATAGTTACCTAGCCTACATGCCTGCTTACATGTCAGGATCGGATTTACTATTCCAAGTGCTATGGAAGAGGAGCGCGTTCTTTTTCTATGTAACGTGAGCCTGTTCCTAAAAAGTAAGATTGCATCTAAAAGGTCCCTCAACTTCTTGCACACACCCCGATTTGTAGTCCTTAGAGCCTTTGATTGCCGAAGATTTCAAATAGTCGCAGAACCCATAGTGTTTCTGCTACCTGCCATTGTGGTTGACTTGTGAACTATCCTGCCGATGCATTACTCGTTCCACCTGCCGAAAAGGTTTTTTTCGGCAATTCTTTATCAAGGGTTATATATAAGAGGTGGAGTTTTTTTTTACTATTTACCCTTGTGAAAACACGCGTCTGCTCTATCCTCGCTAATCGAACTGTACCTCTGTGCCCAGCTCTCCGGATTTCATTGGATTGGTTTACTTTCATGGAAATTCTTGCGTTGTCCCGCCAAATGCACAACTTGATTGCCAGGTAGGCCAACCATGGTTTCTCATTTCTCTTGATTTTATTGGTCGTTTTTGGAACTAGGGTCTTCCCCTCGTTAGGTTTTCCCACAATTGTGTAGTTAGCCATTTAAATTGAATATTTATCCTTGCAGCATGAGGTATAGGTTAGTTTGACAGTTTTGGCAGTGGGGGTTTCTTGAGCCTGTGTTTGGGCCGTTATGGATGCTCTATCCCGTTCTGAAGGCCCTAGGTAGTTGGTGGTGCAAGCGTTACGTTGTCTGCACCGACTATTTTGGGGTTGTTTATGGCCATCTGGGGGGAGGTTTTTTTTTGTATATGCGCTTACCCTATTTTTATGGAACGTCGGAATGTTTTTTTTATATTTTTGGACATGTTGGGGATTTTTGTGTTTTCAATCACAGAAGAAGGCCACATCTTATGAGATAAATACGACACGTGATTTGTTATATCTACCTTGGAGATGGTGCACTCATTTAAAATTCAAGAAGAAGGCCATATCTTATCAAAAGACAACCAAAACTAGTTGGCACCATTTCTTGGAGTTGGTGATGAATTAAGGAGGTCAGTCGTAACTTGTACAGGCTGACCTTTGGCTTCTCCAAACAATCAATTATATTTTCTCCCCATCACTTCAACTAAAGAGGGAATCCTTTAGCTGATGCTATTATCAGGATGAAGCGCAGGCCTAAAAAAAAATCATTACTTTGCAATTCCCTTCAGTAGTTTTTTAGTTTTTTTTGTTAAGCTCATTCTTGGTATTGTTGATCCGTAAGCAGCGACTTCAGTAATTTCAAGGTAACCTTAAAGTAAGGATACATGTCCTTAGTTAAACCACTTAACACTCCTGGTGTAAACCCTTAGAGGTGCTAACATTGAAATTTCTGGTGAGCTTTATAGGTTCTGGTGAGGTCATCATTTGTTAACACATTTTTATTCTGGAAAGGAATGTGTTTGTGCTAGAAATTGTTCCTAGACTACAACAAGAACAAGCTAGTACAATCTCAAAATGAAAGTTGGCCTCAATTAGTGGAAGTTGGCCTCAATTATTGTTCCCCACACTTTAATAACTCGTGCATGTTCCCTAATTAGGCCAAGTGGACCCAATTGTTCTAGTGACTAAAAATAGACTGAGATGACTCTTGATTTAGACATGTTTCTATAGAGTTCTATTGTTATTTATTTTGAATGGTGATTATATGTATTGTAACTAAATGCACAGGGATCTCTATTTCAAATATTCAGTTTTAGTCAAGCACAGAGAACTAGAATGAAGGATCAAGCCTAGATGATACCTATTGTTATATGTTGTTAGTTCTAGTATATTATTATTGACTACACGTAAAGGATTATTAAGAATAGTATTATCTAAATATTCTATTATTATATGCAGTTTTGTACTAAGTTTTATACTAGAAAATTTGAATAGAAAATTGATTGTTCTTGTTTCGAGACGAATGGATAGTCATAGATTTAAAGATGAAGCCTTAATAACCCATATCTATTATACACATATTTAATCTAGTACATTAGTACATGTTTAAACAAAATATATTTATTTAAAAGAATTATGTAGATGCTGCATTTATACTGTTTATCTACAATATATTATTTCTTCTAAATTCTAAAAGAGGCATTAGATAAATGAATTATTGTACTCTTACAATTTTAAAGGTGATTATTTTATATTTTTGAAGATACAAATACATAACCTACCGGAAATCACAATGCTTCTCTGGTAGTACACGTTTGATAAAAACAATGACTCATACATGTGAACTCGCACCATAACTACCAATGATAGTTATTCCACTGTTATTCAAGTTTTGTAAAGTAAAATTTATTGGAGTTAGCGAATAAATAAGATTTATAACTCTAAGCTAACCATGAGGACTTGGATCTTAAACTATATAAGTTGTTAGAGATATACATAATCGGAGAGTATATATTTATATATTGACCTAGTGGCGCAATTTGTAGTTCGTTTGGTTAGTTTTACAACAAATTTAAATGGTACTATCATTTACATTCTAAAAGAGCGCTGATATCTCATATTTTTAAACATCATATCACAGAGGAAGCTAAAACTTTAAACCCATCTTTTAAAGAAAAAAATGAACAAACAGTAAATATTCACTTCATCGTTTTTTTTGCTCGGGTCTTTTAGAAGAGGAAAACACTTTAATTTCTTTCACGACCTCATTTATTTACCCCAGGGAGCATCTTGTATAGTTATTTGACATAATTATTACAGGTTTGTTACATCCCGTAATCTTTGAAAAATAAAATTAGTGTTTGAATTGAAAAAAACAAACCTACAAGGTTGTGTAGTGACTGCTCCTTTCAATCGAGGAAGACACCTAAGTTTAAACAAGTAAAAGTATCGGCATTGGTCCTCCGAAGGAATCATGGACAGAATGGTTCTCGTCTCATTTAACCTCAACCAGGAGGCTGACTATTTGTCGTCGAGTTCGAACAACAAGGATAGGTTTAGAATGGGAAGAGTTTCTTGCTGACTGGAAGTAAGGGAGTATGCTAGGGATTCTGGGAAGAACTCTTCATGATCTGTGATAAAATATTAAAACCAGGTGAAAAGAAATAGAATACATAGAATTCAGTCCTTCCTGGAATAAAAATGTGTTGACAAATGATGAACTCACCAGAACGTGTAAACCTCACTAGAAATCTCAACATTAGCGCCTGTAAGGGTTTACACCAAGAGTGTTAAGTGGTTTAACTAAGGAAGTGTCTCCTTCCTTTAATCTTACCCTGCAATTGATGAAGTCGTTGCTTACGGCTCAACCATATCAAGAATGACCATAACGTCAAAAATCGAAAACTCCTGAAGGGCATTGCAGAGTAATGAATTGGTTTTAGGCCTGCGCTTCCTCGTAAGAAAAATGGGAGTTGAATGATTTTCTCTTTGGTTTAAGTAATGGAGAGACAGTACAATTGAGCCTTTAGAGCATCCAAAGGTCAGCCAATACAAGTTACGGTTGACCTCCTTAATGCATCACCAAGTCCAATAAATGGCAACAGCTAGTTTTAGTTGTCTTTTGATAAGATGTGGCATTCTTCTTCAAGTTTAAATGAGTGCACTATCTCCAAGGTAAGTGGGCCTAATGGTTAAGAGCATGTGTTTCATGGTAGGAGGTCACGGGTTCAAATCTAGAGGGGTTAGTGTATGTACACCTCTGTTAAATCGTTGGGCAGGGACCCACAATTTGGTGTCTCGCTTGGTGGTGACCTTAAAAATAGATTATTATTATTATTATTAACAAATTACTTGTCCTATTTATATACAACTTCTCGCTTGGTGGTGACCTTAAAAATAGATTATTATTATTATTATTAACAAATTACTTGTCCTATTTATATACAACTTGTTAAATACAAAGTCAATAATTCATGGGCATCTTTAGGTTTTAGTCACCCATGTATTTTGTTGCTAAAAGAAAAGCATAAGTCCATTACAAGATATATGCGTAGTTAGGAAAATTGAAGGAAGTGGAACATCACTATGAATATAAAGATATATAAATGGAAAACATTTATATATAGGTAATGGAAAAATTTATTGCTCTCAAATATGTGAATAGAAGAAAAACAATGCTATATAAATATATATATCAAAGGGAAAATTTTACTTGAGAGTTGTATATAGTTATATAAGACAAACAAAACGTTACCATAAATATGTGAACATATTTATATTGACAACATCCATTGAATATAATGAAAGACTTTACCTTGAACAAGTAATAATAGTATTGGATTTTAGTTACAGGTCGTGACTAGGGGTAAAAATAGAAATGCCTGATGTATAAAATAATGTGCTTAAAGGTAAAGGGGTTTATACGTGTAAGATAATGTAATACCTCTGTATAGACCCATGGTGTTACGGAGAAGATGGAAGCCTTTGTTGCAAACATGTCAAATGGTATGAGCATTAGCAAGAGTTAAGTAAGTAGTAACCTAACACTATAATCTGTCTTCATTGAAATACAAACTTATTGAACATTCTTTATATTCTGAATTCATTTGAAAAAGTCTTAAGTTTAGAACTTTGATGTAACTATAAGACACTTTATCTTAGTTTTATTAGTATGAATAAATACAACCATAGAAGGATTTTTTTTAGGCATTTTACATTAATATTTTGTACTAACTATCGACAATTAAATAAAATGACTATTAAAAAAACAATATCATTTATCCCATATAGACAATCTATTCTACCAGTTCCAAGGGAAACAATCTTCTCTAAAATAGATATAAGCTCTAGATATTATTAGGTGCAGATTAAAGATAAAGGCATCTTTAAGACTGCTTTTATGACCCATTATGGCTATTACGAATTTGTTGTAATTCGTTTTGGGTTGAAAAACGTACCAACATCCTCTATGTGCTTAATGAATAGAATTATAAGTAACTATCGAGATAAAATTGTAGTTGTCTTCATTGACGACATACTGATTTACTCAAAAAAATAAACAAGAACATGAAGAACCTCTAAACATAATTTTACAAGTATTAAGAGATCAATAAATGTACGCTATGTTCAACAAATGTGACTTCTTTAAAGGCATGATTCAATATCTATGACATGTAGTGTCCAAGGATGGAATCTCTTTCGACTATGACAAAATTAAGGCTATAACTGAATGGCCAGTTCCTAAAAATGTAATCGACATAAGATCGTTCATGGGAATTACTAGTTACTATCGAAAGTTCATAAAAGGATTTTCTAGGATAGCCTACACCATAACTTCATTGCACAAGAAAGGCAAAACATTTAAGTGGGTCGAAAAAGTGTATGAAATTTTTTAATAAATTAAAACATTTGTGTGCTACCCCTATCCTAAAAATTGATGATCATTTTAAGGATTTCTTCATATGTATCAACACTTGTAAAGAAGGATTAGTTGAGGTGTAAATACAAGAAAATTATGTCATGGCTTACGAATCTAGAAAACTAAAAGACCATGGAAAGCCATTAGAAAAATTTTAAGGTCTAAAATGGGCCTCATAAGAGATATAATAAAATATTATAAGTTAGTCATTTTGTGGGGGAGGTATATTTCTTACATGACAACCAATGTAACTATGGTTAAGTTAAATTAAAGAGAAGTACAAAAATAAAATCAATAAAAAATCTCTTTGATATGACTAAAAGTAAAAAGTACTTTTCAATATAAAATGTACTCAATTTAGATAGTCATTCAAATAATTAAACTTATTTTAATTGATAATAAAAATATATTTTTAAATTTAATTCATATACAATTTTTTAAATTAGATTAAACACATGAATTAATAATAATAAAAAATTTAAAATTTTAATTCATATAAATCTTTTATTTAATTAATAATTAGATATTTAAATCATTTTAAACTTACAAATATATTATTCAATTAATAATTAAATACTTAATTCATTTTAAACTTATAAATATGATAACTTATTATATCTGCATAGTATATATTTCATATTATATATATTAGTAAACTTATATAACACCAAAAATGTCATGTACATTGTGGTAGTTGTAAAGTGTATATATAAAATAATATATACAAAAGGTCAAAATATATGAAAAAGTGACATGTCTTGATCTTAAATTCTGTAAATATACATATTATATGTTATTTGATGTTTTCTAGAAATATGTGTAACGTACTAATGTTATGATTATGATTTTGAAACTGAAAATAAATGACATATTTTCATATTATATTATATCAACATACATATTACATATACATAATATTATGATTTTGAATTTTGATAAAAGTTAAATTTAAATTTTAAAATTTACAGCATATTTTATAATTAAATAAGAAAGGTACTTTAAAGTACTTTATTTTTTATAAAATATTTAAGAGTACTAAGCATATAATATTCAAAAGTAATTTGCAAGTAATTGTTGGAGCACGGCCTCCCAGCTACAGGAAAAGCTGCTACATCGGGACAATAAAGTCAAAGGAAATAGTACCTGGAGCGACTGAGAAGAGAGAGCTCAACCACTTCACTTAAGACAGTGGCGAAGACAGGAGGGCTCAGCTACCCTCATAAAGGAAAAGGAGCAACGGGCCGAGGTAATGAAGACAAAGGACAGAAGGGGAGCGACCGAGGAAGTGGTGCCCATACCCACGATTAGCGTTGGGAAGCGTGGAAGACTGCAGAGAGCAGTAGTGTGACCAATAAGCGGCAGTCCACAGTACAGATAGGCCGACTGTCACAGTTAGGGTTTTGGGTTACTGTTGGGAAAGGCCCACAGTGTTGTATCACGGTGAGACCTTCGGGCCACCTATTTAAGCATGTATTTTTTATTATGAAGGGTTGGATAGTAGATAGTTAGTTAGCTAGCCAGACATTCAGATAGACAAACAACTAGTTGGTGAGTTAGCTATTCTTTGAGTCGAGCTCTGGTTCTGTTGTTAATCCTGTATTATCTTATTGCAACCAATCGCTGGCTCCTTGAGCATGAATGTAACAATCCACAGGGATTGAGTGAGAGAGACAGAGAGAGAGAGGAAATATTGTAAGAAGAAAGCAATATAAGAAGAGAAGATATCTAAGAGAAGATCTCGGAAGAACTCTCGGACGTAGCTTCCTCCCTGGAAGTGAACCACGTAAAATCCGTATGTTGTGCAACTGTTTCATGTGATTGTGTTTACTTATTTGCAATCTGTTACCTATTACATGAGCTTTGCTTAACAGTTAATGAATGTATGTATGCTATCGTTCAGTTTACAGTAATATAGAAGTTCAAATGCAAGTTGACTGTATCAAGTAGTCTGTATATGAGTTTATCAATGCTTGATTCATGGTAGTGACAATTACTGTGTTAAGTGATTCCTGTATATTTAGTTCAGAAAGTTGAGTGCAATAGATGTTAAGCATAATAGACTGAAGAAGCTTAAGTGAAGTTGTTTAACACCCTTGTGAAGGTTAACTGAGCTATTATAAGCAAAAAGAAAGCCGTTGGACCTTGAGAGTCGGAGAGTCCTATTGAGTCTTACTATAGAAGCTATCGTAGCACAGAAAGGCGATATCGCATTGTCGGAGGAGCCGCAGTGTGGGATATCCCACGTAAAGAGTCAAGTAGAAGAGAAATTTTGCGCATCATCCTAGAAGCCACGATGCAATAAGTGTCAGTTCCATAGCATAGACAATTGGAAAGAGAGAAACAACATCTCACAGAGAGATCCCACTGGTTAACCAAGATCAAGAGAAACCTAGGATGCTACCGAACTTGGTTGAGGACACCTCAGTCTTCAGCCACCCCATATAGGATCACTTCGGGTGAGACTTCAGGCCATTCTGTGGTCTGTCGCCGAAAGGGCCAGTGAGCTAGGGGTTTTGTTGGTACATTACAGTAAACTCGAGTCTACCCATAGTAAACCAACAAATGGTTTCGTTGTCGGTTTTGAACAAATTGAAGAGCTAATGTTCTATTGGAATCCTACTAAATAAGAAATTAACCACTGGGTTGAGTCTAAGGAGAGAGAATTTGCTGAAAAATAAAACAAGAGTCCTATGCTTAGTACACAGGAGTGGTTACAGAAACATATCTTCTTAGACCTGCATACAATATTTTTGTAACCTATGCAGATGAGTTGTATGATTGGTTGTCAAAGTTGAATGATAAGTACGTATTCAAAAAGAAAAGGAACATTGTCTGGGCACCGGAGCTGATTCACACCATGAAGAGCGTTGATAATCTCATTTCGCGGGTAGTAGACTTCTGTCTTGCGAGTTTGCTGGAAGGTTTCATTACATAGTTTGCAGTTGATCAAAGAAAGAGTTTCAGCGAAGTGGAGAGGTACTTCTTCAAAGGATATCGTGGTAAGTACTTGAACTCTTTAAATTTGTCCCTTAAGATGTTATTACATGAAAAAGGAGTATTGGATATATTCTCAGATGAATAAGTTAAGTAAGTGTAATGTCACAAGAGTTTGAGAGTGATTTTCAAGAAATTGGATGTACACGTAGCGGTAAGAAATATAAAGTAGATTTCAGATCTTCCTTCTTTGAAGACAGTTTAGATAGTACTAGAGAACAGAGTCAAAATAATAGAGAAAGAACAGTAGGGGGTATCCCTTACCACCCTTATACCCCACATAAAGCAACTGGGACTCAGAATAATCCTGCATGAACTCTATCTAGTAGTTCACACACAGTACATACTACCTCTACATCACCTACATTTACACCGCCAAGTGGTAGTAACACAGCCAATCATAATCCACCACGTAGAAATAGAAAGGGGGATGATATGAAATTGCCTACCTTTAAGGGTACAGGGGCAAAGACCCAGAACAACATTGGTTCCTATGTGAAGCTCTATGGACCATTAAACAGATCCAAGATGATAATACTAAACTTGTCCAGTTGGCCACTACACTTAGAGAAAGAGCTTTAACATGGTATATGAAGTATACATCAGCACAGCCCAGAACGCTTGTACAGGTCAGGACCGCCATGATTAAGGAATTTAAGAAACCTAAGTCTGAGTCACAATGTATTACGGAAGTTAAATACATCAAACAATTAACCACATAGTCAGTATGGGATTTTGATCAGAAATTTAAAGCTCTTATAGACCAAGTTAGCTTTGAGTTTGCACCGGAGCAACATAAGGAATGGTTCATCGTAGCACTGCTCCCTCACATCAGACTTCCACTAATGTAGCAGAAACTCCTTACGCAGGATGAAGCATTGGAGATGGCAATGAAACTAGGGACTTCACCTCTAGCTAAGACTAGTACAGGTATGACAAACTTACAGAATCAGTTGGCCAATCTCACTTTACAGCTACACGAGATTAAGAGAGGAAAAGAGGTTGCACAAGAATTATGGTGTACAAAGTGTAAAGGACATGGCCATAGTAAAGATAACTGTCTAGTATTTGTTGAGTATCTAGCAAGTGGGGCTCCTAACCCCTTAGTACAGAATCAAGGGCCATGGTGTGAAATCTGTAGAACAAGAGGACATAGACCACAGGAATGCCCTTTACTTCAGAAGTATGTAAAAACTCCTAAGAACTTATACTGTAACTTCTGTAAGTCAGTAGGACATGATGAAAATAATTGTAGAGCTTATGATCTCATGATAGAGAGAAAACACGACTTCTACAGAGACCAGTCAGAGACATCAGGTCCAGCAGTAGGACTATAGTATGAACCTGCTCATGATGGCCATGGTGGAGAATTCAGAGGACGAGGCCATGGTGGAGGATTTGGCCATGCTTTGTCCATGGTGGAGGCTTTGGCCGTGGCCGTGGACCGATTATTTGTTACAACTGTGGAGCCATAAGACATTATGCTAGGGATTGTTAGAACCCTACCATGACATGTAAATATTCCAATTCCTATGATCATACTATAGAGGAATGTCCTATCTTGATAGCCAAGTTTAAGGATCCTAAGCCAGCAGTAAACCAGAATATTCAGCTTATTGCTGTTGAGCAGAAAGAACCAGAACCAAGAGTCAATATTGTGACTCGTAGTGGTGCTTCTACTAGTAGGAAATCATAGGAGGCCGAAACGAATACAGGCCCGGAGTGGGTGTGTAAAGGCACTGATAAATCAACACCACTTGACCTGCAGAAGAACAAAGAAACGTTTCAGCAAGTTAAAATTTTCTTTACTAAACCTACACCATCAGGATCGCAGATATTACCTCGTAGGGGTGTATTGCAGGAAAAAGATTATGGCGTTACTCCTGTGCAGACATTGTGGTAGTCTGCGATGTCTACACAGGACTAACGCCATAATGTTTTTCCTGCGATACACCCCTACGAGGTAATATCTGCGATCCTGATGGTGTAGGTTTAGTAAAGAAAGTTTTAGCTTGCTGAAACATTTCTTTGTTCTTCTGTAGGTCAAGTGGTGTTGATTTATCAGTGGCTTTATGCACCCACTCCGCACCTGTATTCTTTTCGGCCTCCTACGATGTCCTACTAGTAGAAGCACCGCTGCAAGTCACAATATTGAATCTTGGTTCTGGTTCTTTTTGCTAAGTAGCAATAAGATGAATACTTTGGTTTACTGCTGGCTTAGGATCCTTAAACTTGGCTATCAAGATAGGACATTCCTCGATAGTATGATCATAGGACTCGCAATATTTACATGTCGTAGTAGGGTTTTGATAATCCCTAGCATAATTTCCTATGGATCCATAGTTGTAACAAATAATCAGTCCACGGCCACGGCCAAAGCCTCCACCATGGCCAAAGCCTCCACCACGGCCTCATCCTCTGAATCCTCCACCATGGTCATCATCAATCGGTTCATGTTGTAGTCCTGCTGCTGGACCTGATGTCTCTAACTGGACTATATAGAAGTCGTGTTTTCTCTCTATCATGAGATCATAAGCTCTGCAATTATTTTCATCATATCCTACTAACTTACAGAAATTACAGTATAAGTTCTTAGGAGTTTGTACATACTTCTGAAGTAAAGGGAATTCCTGTGGTCTATGTCCTCTTATTCTATAGATTTCACACCATGGCCCTTGATTCTGTACTAAGGGGTTAGGAGCCCCACTTGCTAGATACTCAAAAAATACTGGACAGTTATCTTTAGTATGGCCATGTCCTTTACACTTTGTACACCATAATTCTTGTGCAACCTATTTTTATTTCTTAATCTCGTGTAGCTGTAAAGTGAGATTGGCTATCTAATTCTGTAAGTTTGTCATACCTGTACTAGTCTCAACTAGAGGTGAAGCCTCTAGTTTCATTGCCATCTCCAATGCTTCATCCTGCGTATGGAGTTTCTGCTGCATTAGTGGAATTCTGATGTGAGGGAGTAGTGCTGCGATGAACCATTCCTTATGCTACTCCCGCGCAAACTCAAAGCTAACTTGGTGTATAAGAGCTTTAAATTTCTGATCAAAATCCCATACTGACTCTGTGGGTAACTGTTTGATGTCTTTAAGTTCTTTAATACATTGTGACTCAGACTTAGGTTTCTTAAATTCCTTAATCATGGCGGTCTTGACCTATATAAGTGTTCTGGGCTGTGTTGATGTATAATTCATATACCATATTAAAGCTCTTTATCTAAGTGTAGTGGCCAACTCGACAAGTTTAGTATTATAATCTTGGATCTGTTTAATGGTCCATAGAGCTTCACATAGGAACCAATGTTGTTCTACGTCTTCTGCCCCTGTACCCTTAAAGGTAGGCAATTTCATATCATCCCCCATTCTGTTTCTATGTGCTGTATTCCGATTTGCTACGTTACTACCACTTGGCGATGTAAATGTAAGTGATGTAGAGGTAGTATGTACTATGTGTGAACTACTGGATGGAGTTCCTGTGGGATTATTCTGAGTCCTGGTTCCTTTCTATGGGGTATAAGGGTGGTAAGGGGTACCCCCTACTATTCTTTCTCTATTATTTTGACTCTGTTGTCTAGTACTATCTGAACTGTCTTCAAAGAAGGAAGATCTGAAATCTACGTTATATTTCTTACCGCTACGTGTACATCCAATTTCTTCAAAATCACTCTCAAACTCTTGTGACATTACACTTACTTAACTTATTCATCTGAGAATATATCCAATACTCTTTTTTCATGTAATAACATCAAGGGACAAATTTAAAGAGTTCAAGTACTTACCGTGATATCCTTTGAAGAAGTACCTCTTCGCTTCGTTGAAACTCTTTCTTTGATCAACTGCAAACTCTGTAATGAAACCTTACAGCAAACTTGCAAGCCATAAGTCTACTACCCACGAAATGGGATTATCAATGCTCTTCACAGTGTGAATCAGCTCCGGTGTCTAGATAATGATCCTTTTCTTTTTGAATACGTACTTATCATTCAACTTTGACAACCAATCATACAACTCATCTGCATAGGTTATAAAAAATATCGCATGCAAGTCTGTGAAGATATGTTTCTGTAACGAGACCTCTGTACTAAGCCTAGGAATTTTGTTTTCTTTTTCAGCAAATTCCCTCTCCTTAGACTCAACCCAGTGGTTATGTTCTTCTTTAGTAGGATGCCAACAGAACATTAGCTCTTCAATTTGTTTAAAACGACAACGAAACCATTTGTTGGTTTACTGTGGGCAGACCCAGGTTTACTGTAATGTACCAACAAAACCCCTAGCTCACTGGCCCTTTCAGTGATAGACCATAGAACGACCTGAAGTCTCACCTGAAGTGATCCTAGATGGGGTGGCTAAAGACTCAGGTGTCCTCAACTAGGTTCTGTAGCATCCTAGGTTTCTCTTGATCCTGGTTAACCAGTGGGATCTCTCTGTGAGATGTTGTTTCTTCCCAGTTGTCTCTGCTATGGAACTGACTCTTATCGCATCGCGGCTTCTAGGACGATGCACAAAATTTCTCTTCTACTTGACTCTTTACCTGCGATATCCCACACCGCGGCTCCTCCAACAGTGCGATATCACCTTTCTGTGCTGCGATAGCTTCTATAGTAAGACTCAATAGGACTCTCTGACTCTCAAGGTCCAATGGCTTTCTTTCTACTTATAATAGCTCAGTTAACCTTCACAAGGGTGTTAAACAACTTCACTTAAGCTTCTTCAGTCTATTATGCTTAGCATCTATTGCACTCAACTTGCTGAACTAAATATACGAGAATCACTTAACACAGTAACCCGTCACTACCATGAATCAAGCACTGATAAACTCATATACAGACTACTTGATACAGTCAACTTGCATTTGAGCTTCTATATTACTGTAAACTGAAGGATAGCATACATACATTCATTAACTATAAAGCAAAGCTCATGTAACAGGTAACAGATAGCAAATAAGTAAACACAATCACATGAAACAGTCACACAACACATGGATTTTACGTGGTTCACTTCCAGGGGGGAAGCTACATCCACAGGAACTGGTTTTTATATTATATATTAAGAGAGTAAACATAGTTCCGCTGCAAACTATTATGCAGCTTGAGATCTTCTGGGAAACTCCACGCACACAGCCGAGAGCCCTTCTCTTAGATCTCTTCTCTTCTTATATTGCTTTCTTCTTACAATATTTCCTCTCTCTCTCTCTCTCTCACTCAATCCCTGTGGATTGTTACATTCATGCTCAAGGAGCCAGCTACTGGTTGCAGTAAGACAATACAGGCTTAACAACAGAACAAGAGCTCGACTCAAAGAACAGCTAACTGACCAACTAGCTATTTGTCTATCTGAATGTCTGGCTAGCTAACTAAATATCTACTATCCAACCATTCATAATACAAAATACATGCTTAAATAGGTGGCTCGAAGGTCTCACCATGATACAACACTGTGGGCCTTTCCCAACAGTAACCCAAAACCCTAACTGTGACAGTCGGCCTATATGTACTGTGGACTGCCGCTTACTGGTCACACTACAGCTCTCTGCAGTCTTCCACGCTTCTCGGCACTAATCGTGGGTATGGGCGCTGCTTCCTCGATCGCTCCCCTTCTGTCCTTTGTCTTCAATACCTCGACCCGTTGCTCCTTTTCCTTTATGAGGGTAGCTAAGCCCTCTTGTCTTCGCTGCTGCCTTAAGTGCAGTGGTTGAGCTCTCTCTTCTCGGCCGCTCCAGGTACTGTTTTCTTTGACTTTCTTGTCCCGATATAGAAGCTTTTCTTGTAGCTGCAAAGCCCTGCTCCAACAATAGTTTATTGAATTATGAGTATGGTTGACTATCAGTTTTCATGCACTATTTAGAAATTGACAAGTAAGTAAATTTAACTCAAGTAATGCCACCTCAACTATAATAGATAATGTCATTCTCTATAATGTGATTGGTTCTTTTAAAGTTGATTTTGAGAGTACCTTTAAATTTGTTTTGAGGCCCATTTTAGACCTCAAAAGTCCCCTAATGATAACACTATGCACGACATAGAAATGGTTGCAATTGTACATGCTTTAAATATGTGATGAAACTACCCCATTGGAATAAATTTTATGTTAATGTGAGATAACATAATTTTCAAAAAAGTATTTAACCAACAAAATCTAAATACTAGAGAGACTACTAGTGGCTTTCTTTCTTAAGTGAATATGACTTTGAAATAAAAACAAATAAAGGGAAAATAAAACAAAGTTGTCTATTCTTTGATTGATTGCGCAAAATTACTTTTTGCAAGTAGCAGTTACGAATCAGATCTTAAATGCATAAAATTTTGATAAAGAATACAAAGATTTAAATGAAAATACTAGTGCAAATTAAAAGAACTAGATAAAAATAGATTAGCCTAAATAGAAAAGGATTACTGCAAGATAAAAACAGGTTGTACATACTGAATAGAACATAAATCAAATTAATAGAGATGAATGAATTACATAAGTGACCTTATTTGGGACATCGAGGATACCGGAAGATTCTCACCATGATTAGAAATAACTTCTTTTGGCGCAACATGAAAAAAGAGGTAACAACGTACTTAGATCGATGCATCGAATGCCAACAAGTAAAGGAAAAACACCAACATCCATGAGGGTTATTGAAATTGCTACCCATTCTAGAATGGAAGTGGGAAATAATTAGCATAGATTTTATAACCGGCCTACCCAAAAATTCAAGGAAACATGACTCAATTATGGTCATAGTCGATAAGTTAAGTAAAACAACTCATTTTATTCATGTAGAATGTACTTATAAGGATGCTAACGTTGCATATATTGTTATGAAATATATTTTCAGGTTACATGGCATACCAAAGGT
This sequence comes from Pseudotsuga menziesii, assembly GCA_001517045.1. Lineage (NCBI taxonomy): Eukaryota > Viridiplantae > Streptophyta > Pinopsida > Pinales > Pinaceae > Pseudotsuga > Pseudotsuga menziesii. Next base: position 93,614 of record LPNX010143910.1, on the reverse strand, counting down.
AATAATATGAGATAGAGATGTAAAATTTACAGAAAGTTTATCGAAGGATTTGTTTAAATGGTTGGGAACTGAGTTGAACTTCAGTATTGCATATCATCCACAAATGGATGGGAAGATTGAAAGACTAAACCATGTCCTAGAGGACATACTAAGAATGTATATAATTTAGAAGCCAAGTAATTTGGAAGACAACTTAGACTTAGTCAAATTTTCTTACAATAATCAAGTATCAACAGGTATTGGTCCTTTTGAAATCCTTTATGGACGCAAATGTAATACTCCAATTTCTTGGAAGAATCCATTTGATATGTTAATGTTAGGACCTAAATTGTTAAAGGATATGGAAATAACCATTAAATAGGTGCAACTAATGTTGAAGGATGCCCAAGACATGCATAGAAGCTATGCTGACCTACAAGGAACTCCTAGAGAGTTCTAGGTAGGTGAACGTGTGTACATAAAGGTAAATCCTAAGAAAAAATCTTAAATATTCGGAAAGTATTCAAAGTTTGCACCGAGGTATTGTGAGCAATTTGAAATTTTTTCTAAAGTAGGGTCGATGCCAATACTTGTTAGTGCTACCACCTACTGTTAAAGTACATAAGATTTTTCTTATTTCAATTTTGAATAAATATATCCATGATGCTACTCATGTGATTGATTTGGATGTTATACAGGTGGAACCCGAAGGAGAGTTTCAGGAGAGACGGGAGTGTATTCTCAATAGGAGAGAACTTTTACTCAAGAACTGTACCATCAAACACGTCAAGGTGCAATGAAACCACCTTAAAGTGGAAGAATCTACTTGGTAATTGGAAAGTGTTATGACTGAGGCATATCAAATCCTATTCCTAGATGAAGATATGGAAGAATAAATCAATAAGTTAATAAAACCGAGAATAGTATTATCCTCTAAGGGAGGTGTATGTAATACACAAGGATTTAATAATTTATTTTTAATTTCGACTTAGATATTTTATTTTTTTATTTTAAATATTTTTGAGAGAAATTAAATAAAAGACAAACCTAATGAATAATTCTTTTATTAATAAAATATACTGAAGGAGACCAAAATGAAATAGTTGTTGAAGAGTGTTTCCTGAACCACAAGTGGAAAAGACAAGTGGTCGTAGCTACTGAGTGAGAACACAAGGTGGAGGAGGAATATTAACCAAAATCAGGTCACAACTCTTTGTTGAGTGCTAAAGGGAAAGAGGCTCATAAATGACCAAGTCCTAGGAAAACTACTATATAATAGTATGTCGATTGCAAATTAGGAGGCTAGGATTGGGCGGATATTGAATCTGATAATGAAAGAGATGATGCATTAAGTGGATTTTTCTCTTTTGTTTCACCGACTAGGCTTGAGGGTTCTGGAGCAAATGATTTGCCTCCTCTGGGAGTTGGTTGGGAGGACCGGCTATTCCATTTTTGTTTTCCCAACAATGGTGCCATATTTTATTATATTTCTTACAGTAGGATGCTTATTTTAACTTGAACTGCAGCTATATTCTTAGGGAAGAAATGTTTATGCATCTGTATAGGACAATTATCTATTATGTTATCAAATCTAAATCTGTGTTTCTATATTTTAATCTTTCCTGTAAAATGCTTGTTTAAATGTGAATGCATCTAATATCAGGCATCCATACCCTAATCAAAGGTTGTTAGTAATGGGTACTCTTATAATAAATAGTAATTTTGATCATAATCACTTTAGATCTAGTTATTCCTCCTCTACTATGGTTTCAAACTTTAATACTCGTTATATTTTAATTATATTAAATGTTTGTAAATATTTCGTGCTAATCTATTTGCCAAAATGTTAATCAAGAGAAAATTTCACCTTATTAAACTAATCCACAACTATTTTCTTATATGGTCGAAAGCCGTAAGTCCTTAAGACTTTTTTATATTATATGCATTCTAATAAAAGAACTATGTTACAAATCTACTTTTTATAAATACAAAATTGTAGAAGGGGATCCAACGTGATCATCGTAAATACCCTAATTATATATATATAACAAGAATCATCAATAATATACATATACAATATCACCATTCATAATAGTATGACCTTGACAAATATGTTAAACAAATCAATTAAGAATTCACAATATCACATCCAAACAACCGAAAAGCAAGGTAGAAAGTAAATCAACACTACAATTTGCTAAATAAATGGTTGTAAGCCCATCGAAGGATGGAAACCATTGTTTAAAACCATTAATATACAAGTTTAATTACTCAATTTAAGAACAATTCCATAGAAATAGTAAAGACCCTTTGGGTCATAAGAAGAATTCTGACAAGCATTTATTTATTTATCAAAAAATATGATTCATAATAATGTGGTAGTAAGACCATTCAATGACATCCACAATCGTTTAAAAACAAACTACAAGCTCTTAACCAAAAAGCGTCTAAGTGCAAAAGACTGTTTGCAGAAAACAAATTCGAAAAAGTTGAAAGGAAAATTGCAATCTGCAATCCACAATTGTGGAAGGATTAATGCAGAAGGTTATTTCTAAAAAGATGAAAAGGAAACCTGTAATCTGCAATTTGTAATTGTCCAAGAATAAATTCACAAGGTTACAGAATCCACAACCCGAAATTGCAGAAGGATCATTGCGGAGGGCTATTTGCGGAATGGTCATTCTAGAAGGATAAATTTAAGAAAGATCATTGTAGAAAGCTATTTGCACAATGATCAATGCACAAAGATACATTTGGGATAGATCATTGCCGAAGCCTATTTGCGGAAAGATCATCATGGAAAAATAAATTTTGGAAGGATCATTGCGGAAGGCTATTTGTGGAATGGTTATTGCCGAAAGATAAACTTCAGAAATATCATTGCAGAAATACTATTAAACTTAGAAGTTCAAGAATGAATAGATAAATGATTTGGAGTGAGGAAAAGTTGAACAAACAAGTAAAGTTAAAAATGAGAAATGAACCTTCAAGTTTAATAACACCATGTTACAATTAATAGGAGAATAATATAATTTATTACAAAACATAACATGTAGGTTGAATAACACATGATACTATTGTTCCCTTACCAAACATCTACATTGCACATTCTGTCATGTAGTAGTAATGTATGTTTTAGTAACAAAACTAAAACTATGACATGTGTATTTAGCAACATGTAGGGACTTTAATGAGGTGTCTATAAATATCTATGTTATATATATATATATGGATTTTTGAGATGTATGACATGTACAGGAATCGTACATTTGGGCCAAACATTGGAACATATATTGAACTACAAACAATCCTATGGAGATACCTTCATCTACCAAAACCTCTAGGTATCATCCGTGATACTTGCAAGTTTTCTAGAAAACTAATCTAGCTCAATCAATCCAACACATTGTTATACTAACACAATGTAACGATGACAAGCTACAACATAAGTATGTCACATACATCTTCCATGCATAAAAATCTTGATGCATTAGCAAGCAACAACATAAGTATGTCACTTATACTTCGATGTTCATGGTTACTCTTCTATTTCAATGGAGTTCGAATTTCCTGAACAATGGCTTGGTGTTTCTTCTACAGAATTTCAAAAAGATTATTTTTGATGCAGCGATTTTCAGAGTCTTTTAAACAACAACCTTCATCAAAATAATAACAGCTCTTCTCTTTGCACTGGCATCATTCCTCTTAAATTTTTAGCCTGATTTTTAATTCTGTTTAATTTTGAACAAGCTTTTTCTCATGTCGATGTCTTGGTTGGCTTCTTTCACAATTTCTATAGCATAGACCATAACGTTCCCATCCTTCACAGAAGCAACGATCTTGATTTGCTTCTCTGTCTTCACAAAACTGCACTATTTTGCGGCTTATCTTCACATGCACCAAAATACGAACAATTCTTTTTATCAACAATATAAATATTCCTTCTTCCATCCGAATCCAAAACTTAAAATATTCCTCTTAAAATCCAAATGAGTGATCTTTTTGCTTAATTTTTTATCAATATAAAAATTACTGTATGAAGTGGCATCCTAGCTTTCGTTTGTCAATCACGTTGGGCTTTTAGAGTTACTGATGTAAAAAAAAAAACATCTACCAAAAGAAGATCTCAAATATTTTTATATTTAAATAACATTCATATTTGATAACGTCTAACGCCAATGATTAAATATTTAAACAATGAATTTTTTATTTATCCCTTCACTTACAGTTGTTTTCTCTATATTCGGGCTGCTCAAAATTATATTTTTATGCAGCGATTTATGATTTCTGTCTTCTTATTTTTGCATAATCTTTCTTATGGTTTTTCATTCACAATTGGACGGAATTCCCGCCTAGGAAAATTCAGGAGGACAATTTATTCATGCCCAATTTTGTTCACTCAAGGGGGACGGACTTCCTCTTAATGACTGCAGCAAACTTCCTTTCATACAAACTTTTTTACAGACTATGCTATACAAACAAATTCTGTTCTCCAGCGTTGAAATGGTTATCTATTATCACAGTTATATATAAATATTGTACATGTTGTGATAGTTTAAGTCAATATTTATTAACAGATTATGGAACTCATTAACTTTCTATAACTAACATAGAATGAATAATGAGACTACATCCTCTAACAATGCAATGCATATTGTTGCAGTCTGTGCAACCAAGGGAAATGACAATATTGTTGATCATTGCAGTCATAGCCCAGATGATAAACTTATTTGTGGAAAGTATTATTTCTATTAGGATTGAATATAAGTGGTTGGGGCAGGTTATTCACCCGTCTATGGTGTAGGAATGGCGGGGAAGAGTATTATGTTTGAAGATCATTGACAGGATGCATGGCCCAAAACATATAAATCGCGAATTTCATAGGCCCATTCACTCACTTAAACTCGAATTTGATGGGGCCAATCAATCCTAATAGTTTAGGACATCCCTTATTGAATTTTATGTTATCAAATTTGCAATTTATTGAATTTTATGTTATTAAATTTCCAATTTATTAATTTCTATAATGGTTAATTTCATATTGCATTTTATTTTATTTGTGCATATTTTTGTATTGCATGCATAATTATGCATAATTTTATGTGTTTGTTTAAGCGTTGTTCATTTCAGACTGCATGCATTTAATTTTATTTGTGTATTTTATTTTATTTTATACTATATTAAATTAAATGTATTTTTTAATTTTATTAATGGATGTTATACTAATGGTTATTTAATATTACATTAAATAAATCTTAGTGACAAACATAAAGAGAAGTGGTGGGCTCCAATATTCTAATCACAAACAACAGTAGATGAGTAAGTAACAACATGACCTCTTGTTCATAAACTACACGTTGTAATTCTAAGCAGCTATTGGTTTGCTAACTTTCCATACATAGTAGCTCTTCTTGATGAAGAAAAATCCTATTTTTAATGGAGCGAAACCGCTTGTCCTTCACAGGGCAAGGCATTTCACTTTGTTTCGAACAGGTAAGGGAGGGGGATGGCACAACTAGGAGAATTCAATTGCTGCTTGCTCCCTGCTAGATTTCAGGCTCATATCGAACTTTTTACAACTTACCGTTTACACCTGTGTACTTCTAAATAACTCGCTGCTTGCCAAAGGTCTATTGTTTTCTAGAACTTTACAACGTAAATCTCTATGATAATGTACAAATGATTTTAACAAATTACACGCTTCAGATTGATAAAATGTAACTGATAACTGATTATTAAGAAATAACATTACATTTTAATAAAATGAAAAATATTTGTAACTTTGTAAGAGCTTACGTTACCATTAAAAATGACTCACACAATAAGTATTAATGTCCACACTCGCCGCATTCAAACTATACATGAAATTGAAAATTTAATTAGGATTAGGAAATAAATAAATTGCCCATAAGATACTGTGAACATTTATATAATTTTATGTGATGAAACATTTCCATGCACATATTTATTCTTTGTTATATATTTAACTCTTATTAATTCCAACTTGCATGCACTTGATTAGATTTCTGTAATTATTTCCAAGTTGCATGCGCTTAATTTTATTTATGTATTTCATATTAAATTAGATGTACTTTTCAATTTTATAGGATGTAAATGATTAGTTTAATGTTAGACAACTAAATAATCCTAATAAAAAAAAAAGTTGTACATGCATTTAACTTGCAATATTTATACAACTCTTAGCAAGCACTATTACTTGAGAGATTAAATAATTATGCTTATATAATTTACTTATATCCTTTAGCTGTTTACGTGAGGTTTTTTTAGCCCTGATAAGGAGCATAGTCTATATGATGCATACAACCACATCGGAAGGTGATGTTTTACAGTTTCTTTCTTTGCTTTATGTTTTAGTTACTAGGGCCTTACTAGCCCAATGCATGGGAGACTATGCCATAGTCTTTATCCCACCTTGCAATGTAATAAGTGTTTATGGAAAGGGTTCAAGTGGCCATGAGACTTACCATATTCATAAGTGCACCGTAATAAGTATTGAAAATGACTTGCTCCTAACGGGTGAAGGGTGTAAAGCTTGAACATATTGATTATGAAATGGTTTTAAACCATGGTTTCCAATATTAATATAATACATTATATCATTAGTTTATATTGCAATAGTTTAAAGTTACACGATATGGTTCTTATTATAGTGTTAATATTTCGATACAATTGATTGAAAGGCCATCATCGAATCTTGCCAAGAGTTTTAATGTGTTATCTCTGACTTGACTTGAGTTTTAAAAGCATGTCCTCGCCGCGAGTTGACAACGCAACCAGTCCATGCTAGCCTCGAGATATTATCTCCACCATCCAAATCTACGGTTCTACAGTTAGGGTTTTTGTGAGGGTTTAATGTGTTCCCTTTGTTTTTGGAACCCTACATTCATAGTTTGCTTGGTATTTAGGAGAGAGAGATTTGAGCTCTTCTCTGTTAATGATGATTTGTTGGCTTTCCTTGTGTAACTGCTGCTAGAATATTTGATGGCAATTTGATTTCTATTATTATTTCCAAGTTGCATGTGCTTAATTTTATTTATGTATTTCATATTAAATTAGATGTACTTTTCAATTTTATAGGATTTAAATGATTAGTTTAATGTTAGACATCTAAAAAATCCTAATAAAAAAAAAGTTGTACATGCATTTAACTTGCAATATTTATACAACTCTTAGCAAGCACTATTACTTAAGAGTTTAAATAATTATGCTTATATAATTTACTTATATCCTTTAGCTGCTTACGTGAGGTTTTTTTAGCCTCGATAAGGAGCAGAGTCTATATGATGTGTACAACCACATCGGAAGGTGATGTTTTACAGTTTCTTTTTTTGGTTTATGTTATAGTTACTAGGGCCTTACTAGCCCAACTACTGGGAGACTATGCCATAGTCTTTATCCCACCTTGCAATGTAATAAGTGTTTATGGAAAGGGTTTAAGTGGCCATGAGACCTACCATATTTGTAAGTGCACCGTAATAAGTATTGAAAATGACTTGGTCCTAACGGGTGAAGGGTGTAAAGCTTGAACATATTGATTATGAAATGGTTTTAAACCATGGCTTCCAATGGTAATATAATACATTATATCATTAGTTTATATTGCAATAGTTTAAAGTTACATGATATGGTTCGTATCATAGTGTTAATATTTCGATACAATTGATTGAAAGGCCATCATTGAATCTCGCCAAGAGTTTTAATGTGTTGTCCTTGAGTTGACTTGAGTTTTAAAAGCATGTTCTCGCCAGGAGTTGACAACGCAACCAGTCCATGCTCGCCTCGAGATATTATCTCCACCATCCACATGTATGGTTCTACAGTTAGGGTTTTTGTGAGGGTTTAATGTGCTCCCTTTCTTTTCAGAACCCTACATTCATAGTTTGCTTGGTATTTAGGAGAGAGAGATTCGAGCTCTTCTCTGTTAATGACGATTTGTTGGCTTTCCTCGTGTAGCTACTGCTACAATGTTTGATGGCAATGTAACTAGTTTTTTTCGAAGGTATTCTTGCACTTGTTGATGACTTTCATGTCTGTCTGCAACTCATTGCTTCGCTCCACAATCACGTCCAGTTTTTCGTTGTCCTTCACGAGATAAAGTTTATTTAATGCTGCAAGTATTTTCTTAGCATGTTTGAGTTAATGGTTTAATTGTAACCTTACATTGTAATGCTTGTTAATGCAGGCATAGGAGTAATAAGGGTCTCCCTGGAGGAGTCGATCACTCGTGTCGGTACAAATTGCACAAGGTAAAAGTATTGGTGTTTACCTTTACATTCAACTTGTTTTGAGGGTTTCCCGAATGTAGGTGATAGCACAGATGTTGATCGACACGACATGTCGTGCCCTGTGTTCTCATCATGTGGTGAGCAGCATGTGCCCGACATGTCTATCAACCAGGAAATCATGATCTCCCAGATCCTTTGAAGCTCTTCGCGCCCGAGGGATGAATTATAGGTGTTTTTGTCACCTGCGACGAGGTTTGGTGACATGTTATACTCCTCCTAGATTTCATGGCTACACAGTATTATTCAATGCATGTAGGTACCATGGAATATCAGACAAAGGATATGTGTGCCATGAATAATTATTTCATCATCCTTGTTGGGTTTCGCTTGGCTCTCAGCAATTCTGAGTTGTTTGCTTCTTGGGAAGTTTGGCCCCTACTACAAGGCATCACCTTTGTTCATGTATGGTTGGGGTTTCTCTGTAGTGCATAGCTTGCCAATTTTAGCGAGGGAAGGATCATCATAGTTATCATGTTGAGAGAGATAAAGGTCAATGTTGTTGCAACCTGTAGGTCACTGCAGACTATGAAAACCATATCTCTCCTTGGGTATTCATTCTTGTTGAAGACTGGGAGGCTAGGGTCCTCAACTAGAAGCTTTCTTTCGGTTAGGGTGGAACCAATGTGAATCATTAATCGCTCATTAAGAATGTTATAAAATCTTGTCAAGGACATGCTCAGCAACTGGTTTGATTCCTGTGACTCGGTCCTTGCCATGAAAACCAAGATTGCCAAAATCAACTCTCAGCTCACGACCCTAGATAGAACGCTTGCATGGAAGCACACAATTGGCATCATTGGACATGGCGGTCTTGGAGGAGGTGGTAGTGTACTAGGAGGAGGTGGCAGTGTTAGTGCGATAGGGGGCGTGACGCATATTAGTTGTGGGGGAAGTGGCAGCGGGAGTGCAACGGGTTGCATGATTGTGGCTCCACAAGCACTGTCCTTTCACATCCCTTCTACAGTGGAGCTGCTCTTCAAACATCTGAAGAATATGCTAGGACAACAGCCAAAACAACAATAGTATACATCGCAAGATTCTCTTGAGGCCACTACCAACACATCCATCCTTGCGTAAGAAGAATGATGGGGCTGCCCGATCATTGAAGAAAATACCGCTTCCTAAATAATGATCTCTTCTTCTTCAGAAACAACTCATAATTTCAGGTTTTTTCCAATAGCTGTCAATAGTTGTCAAGTATGTCTATGTCTCTCTTTGTTTTTAAATTTAAGCCATGTAACTATGTCTATGATAGTCGCATTGTCTAAGACTTGATACTCGGCAAGTTTTTTACTCGTTAACAATTTCACCTCCACCTTTTACAGACGACCCTCACTTTTTGATAGCTTTGGTTGGTGGCTCCGCGTCGTGAGACCTCCTCTATTTAGGGTTAATTTTGTATATTTTTTCTTTATATTTTAATAGAACTGTGCATCTTACAAAAAAAACTTGTTTCCAGGGTTAATTTTTATAAATTGTTTTTTATTGTGATTGTTTATTTTGTAGGTTTTAGGAACATTGGAGAGGAAGGCGACAGGGTCACCTCCTCCGAGGATTACGTCTTATAATTCCTAGGTAATAATTCTGAAACCCTTACTATGTGTTTCTTTCTATAATTAAGAGAACCTCGAACACCGTCACTGAAATGAGGTGTGGTTTATGGGACATACTAGAACCTGAGATGAAGGAATTGAGAAGAGGAAAGTCACTCTAGTTTTTTGCAATATAAGTGTTGTTTGTTGTGTTTGAAACCCATGGGGATTAACACTATTTTACAAATGGATTTACACCCTCTCTTCTTTGCATCACTTTTAAGTTCTTTATGGTTTGTTTTAGTGCATGCGTGAGTTACATCACATATGGACTTACAACCAGTTTTCTTACTCTGTACTTGGAAGTTATTTAGGGTTTAAAACAATAGTGGAATCCATCGTGGATGGAATTACAACCACACCATGTATGCATACATTTGTTTTGATAAATTTTAATGTTTAAAGAAATGAAACAACCGTTAGGGTCTCTATTATGAATTACTCTATGGTTATACATGTATACTCCTTTGATTTAATCAATGGATTTGTAACATCCCTCTCGCATACCCTAGATATTTTGTAAAATATGAATGTTGATTGTACTTGTCTCTGGTGAGGAGCTCAAGGCTAGGGCACCACTAGAAAGACCTTGTAATTCTATATGAGCCAATCCCCTAAGTGGTAGGCTTAGGAAACTTAAGGACATTATGCAACTAGAAGAAAAATCGTGGACGAAATCCACCGAAAAAAATGGTAAAAGGTTAGTCGGGCCTCGGGAAATGAGAAAAGATCAGCAACTATTTCAATGACCTAAGATAAAGTAGGTCATGACGGGTCTATTATACTTTGGCTAACAGAATGAGTGATTTCATGATCCTCTTTTATCAAAGGGAGACAATATGTCTTACCCACTACTCATTACGACATTAAACTATATGATAAAATGATGAAATTACAGGTTAAAGTTACCATGCTAAATCCTACAAAAGATATAACTATTAAACATATAATTATATGGGTTATACCATAAGAGACTAGAATTATAAATATGTATGGAGACATATATATATTTATAAATGGCATAATATTATCATATTTAAAGATAAGTGGGTAGACTTGAATAGTCGGGGATTTTATTTTCTTCTTTAATGGGTAAAATATTAAACTGCTATTTCCGTGGAGGAAATAGTGGGAATTATTCCCCTAACGAGACGAGATGCCAGAAACATCTAAATAGCTTGTAGACTGTTATAGAAATTTTATGCCACTTTTCTCGTGCATAGCTAAGAGGGGAAACACTTAAATGTGGCAATGGCTATCAAGCAAAGGAGGTGAATCTTTTCCTTGATAAGGGGAGTGATTGTTGAGGATCCGGGGAGAGAGACAAGCTCTGCGCTTTTTAAAAGAAAAGGGCTACCTGCATTTGGGGGAAAAAAAAACCACCCCTTCATATCTTTGGGAATTTGTATGGAGAAATGGAGTTTGCAAAAGGAGTAGCGCCTACCACTCCAGAAATATTTAGATGTGCTCCTGTGATAATGGTGACTTCCCCTCCCTCTACCTACGCTAACAGAGATGGATATGGGTTATGGTTACATAGGATCGACTTCTCTCTTGCAGCTTTGAAAGGTAACCAAAAAACGAACCTAGAATTATAGATACAGACCTTGTTGTATATGTTTTTGTGAATCTCTGTGTATTTGGCCGGTATTTATATATCGCGATATTTGCGTGTTGGTTTGAGAGACCCATGGGAAACCTTTGCATTTACCTCAAGTACGGTGGACATCAATGAGGCAAAATCCTGATGAAGCGATAGTGCTTAATTACTTAGATTCCTATTTTTATTTTCGATTCGAGAAGGAGATTTCATGATAGGCTAAAGTGTATTTGCTTATGCTGAGGGAATGGACTTATTTGTGTTAGGCCATATGGCTTCCCCCTTTATGATAGTTTTAAATTGAGGTTCTAAGATCATGCTCCATCGCAGGTCAAATCTGTGATCTGGTAGATATGGATGGCAACTTAAATTAAACCTTTTGATAACTCTGTTTTGTATCCTTGATGAACCAGATCGGCAGGATTTGGGAGCTACGGCCACCTTTTAAAATCATGCTCTTGAAAGTATATGTGCTTATAAGGCTAAAATGATGAACTAACACCATTTCCTAGTGTCTGTAGTGTGTGGATTGTACTTGCTGCTTGTGTTTATTTTCTGCCCATTCTAAACAGTACTGATGACCTACCGTCTTTAGAGAATGTTTTTCCTGTAAATTATTTTTGAGAAGTACCAAAACTCTTAATGGATCGTGCACTCCCTCTGTGTTTTCTGTTGAGTACTTCTACCATCATAGATCGCTTGGATATTTTGGGAGTTCGCCTTGCCATGGTTGTTTTTAACAATCAATTCGATCACTTCGGTTCTGAATCAACCATGTCTCCATTGCATGCTTGAAACGTTTAGGGTTTTGTTACGGAGAGAAATTCCTATGGCTTGGCGTACCACAACAGACAGCTTGACTCCAGAAATCAATCCTTTCCAATATGCAATAGAAATTAAATGTCTAACACTAAAGGATCAGACCTCGTACCTTATTCCAGATAGTTGAAGTAGATTCCCATTGAGCTTTCCAATCTTTAGCTTGAATTGAGCTGTTACTTCCTCAACAACAAGTAAACAATACAAGCATTCTATATATCATGGTGTTAGATCTATTATAGCATATATAATCAATAATGTAAAATCATTTGACATGATACCATGGATAAAATATTCATTCAAACACACATTATTGGATAGGAAAAGATATTTCTATTAATATAAATAAGAGATTACAAGATACAACCTCTGACGGCACGTCTGCGAACTGGAGAAACTGAATCCCCCACCTTAGCCTCCACCAATTCAATCCTCCATCTCTCGATAGCAAGCTCACAAGCAAAAAGCAAGCTTGAGAATAACACAAAAGTGCTCCAAGGGAGAAAGGGATGCAGACTCAAGCATAAGTTCCGGCAACAATGGACTATAGTTTTGTTGCTCTCAATTCTCTCTTCTGCCTTCAAAGTACCAAGGGGTTCCTTATATATCTTTTCAAAGGGGTAATGAAATGTCGAATTCGAGCGATCTCAAGGCATATGGAAGGCCAGGAGTCAGATGAGTCGGATCCATGTCAAGGAAAACTTCTAAAGGATTTGGATTATGCACACATCCCAATGTATGCGGTTTTAGTGGTCAAACCCGCATATGTATGTTCTTATAGATTTAAAAGTCGCGTATATCATTTTTCATATGTTTTTAGGGATGATCAAGGAAACATAAAAGGATAAAAAGTGGTCCATAGGGTCTAAGGAGTCTGCAGCGGGACAGGGGAAGGCCATACAAAGTGTGATTCACCTAAAGGAGTGAAATCCACTATAACAAGTTTTGGTTAGTAGAGCATAACGGTGGTTTATGGATAAAATGATTTATGTGAATAAGGGGGAGTCAATAGTGTCTAGCTCATGGATGAAATTTGTATCCAAGCCCTCTATGATTAGGGTATGTTGCAAAATTTTGATGCTTCCCAAAAGTGTGTTATTCCATTTTTATTTCAGATTTGGAAGACCATGTTGAGCTGGGATTTAATTTTTATACTAAGTTCAGATATACCAGATCCATGGTTGCATGTTGAGTTCCTTCCAGATCTAGATAGATCATGGCGGCAAGTAACTTTGATCTACACTCACGATTTCCAGATCTGAGCCAAAAATTGCGTCCTCCTTTTCTGGCATAGACTAGGGACTAAGAAGATTGTATTATTGTTGGTTATGTTTAAACTGTTGATGGGGCGTTGAAAATGGTTTCAAATTTTTGCATTGGGAATTTTTGTGAACCATGTTATGCACTTTCATGACTTAGTCTACAGTGGGTGTTTCTACCTGTACCACATAAAATTATATGCAAATATATAAATATAGACTCGGTAGGTAAAATTATTTACATCTGTATATGTATATTATAATTGGTTATCTCTATTTTATAGATATGACTCTTATATGAACAATGGGTGGCAGTACGGTCTGAATCGTAGCTGGCTGGTTATGGAAATATAGATATATTTTAGGAATGCAAAATCAGCAGTTTCAATATGACTTAGTACATATTTGTTTAAATAATCAAATCATATGTATATTTGCATTGGAGTAAGGTTGGGTTAACAAACCTAGTGATAAACCAAGGTACCTTACACCTAGAAGGGTATCTAGTGTTCTGGTTAGAACCTACTAGATTTCATGTATCAGTTTGACCTTAGTTAGTCTGAAAATACTCTAGGCCAGAGAGTGTGTAATATGAAACAAAAGGAAGTGTGGAAACATTGAAGTTGTTGTTTGTAACTCTTTTAATAAATATTGTTGCATGACGTGACCATTTGGTGGACGTAACCCCGAGTTTTGGGTGAACCACGTATATGGTGTCTTTTATTCGTGGCTCTGTTATATTTGTACTTTATGCTGTGCAATTTCGTTAATGATTGATTTACTCATGTTTTCCCTTTTGATACCATCTTATACACTACAGTAATTGATGTTAAAATGATGAATGGGCTATGCATCTTGATCTATCTTCATCAGGTTAGTTTTGCGGCTAATAACATGATGGATAATGATATTTAAAGTTCTCTATGAATTGCATGAAGAACACCTTAATAGAACTATGAAACCAAATCCCTTCTATGTTGGAACTTAGAATTTATCTTGGGTTGCTTTTAAATTGTAAGGCCATATATGTTGAGTCTCAAAAGAGAAAGACAAAGGTTAAAGATACAGGAAAGGCGGAAATCCCCTTCTCAGTTTCTTGTTACAAATGGTTTAACGGCATGGGTTTGAATATTCCATAGATGAAGGAAAACGTCTTCCTATAAACAAGTCTTGTGTATAAGATTAAAAGATGGTAGGAATTACAATTTTAACATAGTTGATCCATGATGATTGATAAATAATTATCAGTTTTTTGTTTGACTTTCACAATAGTTGTTCCAAGGGCATAACAATTCGAAAGAATTAATACTTTTGCTCTTACTAATTATGGGGTTGTTACAAGTGGAATCAGAGCAAGAGTTGAAACACTGGGCCTATTCGGGCTCAAAATGCTCCTACATATTTTGTTTCAGAACTAATGGTTGTGTTCTACCTTGTGATAACAGGAATCAACAAGTTTACACGGTTCTACAAAATAAGTACCTTAAGATGTACCAAACGCATATATTTATTGACCTTGTAGTTGTGTAGGAGAAGGTGGAACATTTTCTCAGAATCACAACGAAGATGGCCCATTACTTTTGCTAGTTCAATGTCATACCCGATGATGTAAGTACATAGGTATCTAGTTAATTTCCTTAATTACTTTTGAATATGAAAATGAATGGCTAATACAATTGCTTCATCTCTATTTTGAGTTGCACCAATAAATTTTAATGAAGTATAAAAGCCTTCTTAGAAAAACTCATGGTCGATGAAGGTACCATAGCAATCTCTGTCATGAATAGTAATGTGGAATTTTGAATTGCTGAAAAAATTAACCTTTGAAAACCTACATGCATAGTTGAACCCGCTACTATGGACTTTAGTATATAAAGGATTCTCAAAACTGCAAGGTTGACAAATTGTAATAGGTTACATTGAAAACCATCAAACAATTGTTGTTAAGGACTAGTGGGAAATGGTTACGTCACTAACAAAAATATAGGACTGCTAAAGATCTAATAAGAATTGAATATTGATTTTAAGTCTTCTAGACCTAATTTGGGGTGCATTATTGTATTAAATAAATGTAGGTGGCTCATGAGAGTGTACTCCAAAGTCTTAGAGGCATCTGGTTATATATATGTATGCATATATAACTTATCTAAAAATTCCTTGAAGATAGCTATTTGATAGTTGATCTTTTAGGAGTAACAATATTACCCTCGAAACTCTCCAAAAGATCAACCAGAACTATCACACATAGTAAAATGGTTTAAGAAGGAAAGTAATGCTAAAATAGTGGATATGCTAAAGGCATATATTATATTGTCCAGGTATACAAAATACAAATGGTATCAAATGAATTCTAGTGGTGTCAAGAAATTACTGACATTATATGAAGTATGAAAGACCTCTTTACATTTGGAATTTTATTGCACTAAATCGTATGGATACATCCGTACATGTTAGTCGAATGGCTACGATTGCATTAAATCATATGGATACATGTTTTGCATATTTGTGTTGGTAATGAATAATTTGGTTAAGGTGCATGGCTAAGAATAGCCAAAACAAGTTTATTCATTGAGCATTGAGAATAAAAAGTAGAAGGAGGTGATGGTCCTCAAGATTTGGGTCCATTAGTTCTAAACAAAGCCCTTTCACCTATATATATGCATGTAACCATCATACGCCTTGGGTCCTGAATGCATAGGTCATAAGGAAGGATTATGGTTGGTTATGTTAGTCTGACTGTTATGAACTAATAAAACCTAGGAAATGGTTACTCGTTACACATAATAAGTAAACAATGAGAGAAGTGAATGTTTTCTGAGCCTGTGTATAACAATAAATCCTTAGTGAATATTAACTTCTTTATGAGAAGTTGCTGATCAACTTGTGAATGCTGACTACCTTTAGCGTACTAAATAAATGCTAAATAAAGGTAGGAGTTGAATTTCAGAATTGGTAGGAAGAAAATTCAAGTTAGTTACAATAATACCACTGTTATAATGTATCCCTTGCATATAATTATTAGTATGCAAGAAATTGGGTTATGCACATAAACATTATTGAGTTATTTATACATTTCATTGGTATTATTGATCTTCTTATACATTTTCACAAAAATGACAAATAGTCCTTACAGTATTTCTTCAAGAAAAGAAAAAGAAAACTAGATTACTTATGAATTTGGACTGCAATACAACTAAGGTAAATAGCACGATGTGTTGTGCCAAATATGACTGGTCATACAGAAAGAGTACACATATATAAAGGCTCTCATTTTTATGAACTAGAAAAGCTGTAAGTTATGACATAAGTAGTTGAGGTATGAAATTTGGTAAGCAGTTTACTTTGGATTACTGATTTTTCCATTTCCCTAGCATTGCCACACATGAATATGGTGTAAAGTTGGGATATTCCTTCACTAGTAATTATCCCAACATAGATGAGTAAGGACGTCTAAAAGAAACTGATATTGAAAATAGTGAATGTTGGATAATATTATATGCTAACATTGCATGATATGCTAGGAATGCTATCAGTCAAAGTTGACTGTTAGAAAAATATATTCGCTGCCGTAACTAAAGAGGTTAAGTATGGGTGATGTTTTAATTTTTTTTATAACCAAGGATTAAGTGTGGATGATGTTATTTATATATTGACATTGCAGGCTTCACCAAGATTATGACCATTGTTGCAATCGACGTGCAATATGGTATATAAATCTTCCTGCATATATAAGTTGTGCTCAATTTCTTAGAAATGAGTAAGGAGTAATTTTTCTAGATGAATTACAGGATTATAGAACTCATGATTGATTATTAAAATCACTGCAACTTATGAAAATTCTCATAATTGATTAATAAAATTTCAGGTTATCGATTGATGCTTTGACTAACCATGTAGCCTATTCATGAATCGGGACAATGACAGTAAATTCATGTTAAGCATCAAGGAGTGTGCATTACAAATAGTCAAATATTGAATACTAAATATGAATAAGGAAAAAATTGAATGCTGCGAGAGCACCATGGTGTTAGGCGAGTGATTGTCACATGAGCACCATGGTGTTAGGCAAGTGATTGTTGCATGAGCACATTGGTGTTAGGCATATATGCTGTAGGAGCACAATGTTGTTGGGCAAGCAATTGCCATGTGAGCACATTGGTGTTAGGCATATGGTGTAGCAAAAATACCTAGGCAAAATTGGACATCTAGAAGACAGGACGATGTTTGATGTCACTGAGGGGAAAACTTTTAACTAGTGGTTAAAAGGGAAAGTAACCTAAAAAATTCTCGTAAGTCCACACAAGAATGGAAAAGAAAACTCAAGGGAGAGTTTGGAAAACAAAACGAACGTAAAACATGTTGAAAAATTTCCAAGTAACTATTACAATGCAAAAGGGATCTATGGCTTATGTTAAGTTGAATTATATTTATGATGTACTGAAGAAATTCGGCTAGGCCTAAACTTGTTGCAAGAAAACTGCAGGTCTGAACGATAGCGACTTGAGAAGATACAGAAAGATCACAGGGGGCCAGGATGAGAAGGGATGAAAACAAGAAAAGACGATAGAATGGAAGAAGGAAATTGGTGGAAAACAGGAACACCGAGGATGATGTTATTTTTAAGGGGGGGGGATGTAACATCCCTCTTGCATACCCTAGATATTTTGTAAATTATGAATGTTGATTGTACTTGTCTCTAGTGAGGTGCTCAAGGAAAAGGCTCCACAAGAAAGACCTTGTAATTCTATATGAGCCAATCCCATAACTGGTAGGCTTAGGTGACTTAAGGACATTGTGCAACTAGAATAAAAATGGTGGACGAAATCCACCCAAAAAAATGGTAAAAGGTTAGTCAGGCCTCAGGAAATGGGAAATGATCAGCAACTACCTCAATGACCTAAGATAAAGTAGGTAATGACGGGTCTATTCTACTTCGGCTAACAGAATGAGTGATTTCATGATCCTCTTTTATCAAAGGGAGATGAGATGTATTACCCACTACTCGTTACGACATTAAACTATATGATAAAATGATGAAATTACAAGTGAAATTTACCATACTAAATCCTACAAAAGATATAACTATTAAAAATATAATTATATGGGTTATACCATAAGAGACTAGAATTACAAATATGTATGGAGACATATATATATTTAGAAATGACATAAGATTATCATATTTAAAGATAAGTGGGTAGACTTGAATAGTCGGGGATTTTATTTTATTCTTTAATGGGTAAAATATTAAACTGTTATTTCCGTGGAGGAAATAGTGGGAATTATTCCCTTACTGAGAAGGGATGCCAGAAACGTCTAAATAGCATTCAGAGTCTGACAACAATATTTATGCCACTCTTCTCCTGCATAGCTAAGAGGGGAAACACTTTAAATGTGGCAACGACTATCAAGCACAAGAGACAAATCTCCACCATGATAAGGGGAGTGATTGTTGAGGATCTGGGGAGAGAGACAAGCTCTGTGCTCTTGAAAAGAAAAGGGCTACCTAAATTTGGAAAAAAAAACACCATCCCTTTATATCTTTGGGAATTTGTATGGAGAAATGGAATTTGCAAAAGGAGTAGCGCCTACTGCTCCTGAAAGATTTAAATGTGCTCCTGTGATAATGGTGACTTCCCCTCCCTCTACCTGCACTAACAGATATGGATATGGGTTATGGTTACATGGGATCAACTTCTCTCTCGCAGCATTGAAAGGTAACAAAAAAACGAACCTAGAATTATAGATGCAGACCTTGTTGTATACATTTTTGTGAATCTTTGTGTATTTGGCTGGTATATATATATATATATAGATCTTTGCGTCTTGGTTTGAGAGACCCATGGGAAACCTCTGCGTTTGCCTCCTGTACGGTGGACATCAATGAGGAAAAATCCTGGTGAAGTGATAGTGCTTAATTGCTTAGATTCCTATTTTTATTTCCGATCCGAAAATGAGATTTCACGATAGGATAAAGTGTATTTGCTTATGCTGAGGGAATGGACTTATTTGTGTTATGCCATATGGCTTCGCCCTTTATGATAGTTTTAAATAGAGGTTCTAAGATCGTGCTCCATCGTGGGTCAAATATGTGGTCTGGTACATATGGATGGCAGGTTAAACTAAACCTTTTGATAACTCCGTATTCTATCCTTGATGAACAAGATCGGCAGGATCTAGGAGCCGCGACCACCTTTTAAAATCATGCTCTTGAAAGTATGTGTGGTTCTATGGCTAAAACGATGAAGTAACACTATTTCCTATTGTATGTAGTGTGTGGATTGTACTCGCTGCTTGTGTTTATTTTCTGCCCATTCTAAACAGTACTCATGACCTACGGTTTTTAGAAAACGTTTTGCTTGCAAATTATTTTTAAGTATCAGAACTCTTAATGGATCGTGTGATCCCTCTATGTTTTCTGTTGAGTACCTCTACCATCATAGATTTCTTGGATATTTTGTGAGATCGTATTTCCATGGTTGTTTTTAACAACCGATTCCATCACTTTGATTCTGAATCAACCATGTCTCTGTTGCATGATTGAAACGTTTAGGGTTTTGGTTAGTAGTGCATAACGGTGGTTTATGGATAAAATGATTTATGTGAATAAGGGGGAGTCGATAGTGTCCAACTCCTGGATTAAATCTGTATCCAAGCCCTCTATGATCACTGTATGTTGCAAAATTTTGATGCTTCCCAAAAGTGCGTTATTCCATTTTTATTTCAGATCTAGAAGATCATGTCGAGCTGCGATTTAATTTTTATACTAAGTTCAGATATACCAAATCTGTGGTTGCATGTTGAGTTCTTTCCAGATCTAGATAGATCATGGTTGTGAGTAACTTTGATCTACACTCACGATTTCCAGATCTGAACCAAAAATCGCGTCCTCCTTTTTTGGCATAGACTAGGGACTGAGAAGATTGTATTATTGTTGGTTTTGTTTGAAATGTTGATGTGGTGTTGAAAACGGTTTCACATTTTTACATTGGGCATTTTTTTGAACCATGTTATGCACTTTCATGACTTCGTCTACAGTGGGTGTTTCTACCTGTACCACATATAATTATATGCAAATATATAAATCTAAACTCGGTAGGTAAAATTATTTACACCTGTATATGTATATTATTATTCGTTATCTCTATTTTATAAATATGACTATTGTATGAACAATGGGTGGCAGTACGGTATGAATCGTATCTAGCTAGTTATGGAAATATAGATATATTTTATGAATGCTGTTAGAGGTGCAAGTCGGTATGCCGACTTAAACGATAGCCGACTTAGTCGATTAGCCGACTAAGTCGATCAGCCAACTAATGAGAGATTAGGTCGGCCACCTAAGGTCATGTCGGTTGAGTGAAATGACAGATAGTTATTTGTAACTGTTTGTAAATCATATATATCAGGATGTTGAGCCAGATGAGAACTTGGTTTAGTTCTTTGTATTGTATGGACCCTTTCACTATAATATAATCTGTTATTATGCTAACTTGTTCTTGTCTCTTGTCTCTGTTATGTATGTCTGTATTAATGTGTATTATTGGTAACCCTATGTGATCTGTGAGATTACAACATTGGTTTTGTTGCCGGTAGTACATGTCTGAGATGTATACAAGCAGATGATATCAGAACAAGAGATTAAGGACTGGTGGGAGTGTAAAATAGTAAACTACTTGCAAAATTACACATGAAGAAACATATTAACTTCCGCTCAAGCAAAAGAAAGGTTCTTTACCGAGACTCATGAGAAGTTTGTAGAATCAATGCCCTAGCTTTTGAAGAAACTCGTAGATGAAAAAGCTAGAAGCAATTAAAGACCAACAGTTGCTAGACGAACTGATTCAAGGGGGAAGAACAAACCTGTCGGAGTGGTTCAAAAATATCATCGATGAATTCTACGAGGAGAAACCCATAGAGGAAAGAACTTCGGTGGAAACTATCTAGAATAAATTCTACACAGACTTCACCGAATGATTCTTATCTTCCTTACCAACCTTGTTGTTCAAATTTCTGATCGAGAAAGGAGTAGGTCATATCGTTGAACCTCATCCACTACTACGTGAACCACCACAAAATACTAACTGGGCGAAGAAAAAAAAGAAGTGGGAGAAATTCATTGTCGAAAGGGAGTGGGAATACTTCCTAAGAAAGTGAACAGAACTATCTGATCTTTCTAAAGCGTCAGTTAGGCAATGGGGGGGTAGTTGGTTGTATGTCGGGGTAAAGTGGAGAGGATTATAGTCGACTAAAGAGAAACCATTCACTAACAATGAAAAGTCAACCTAAAAGGGAAATCGAAAGGACAATATCACTTATAGGTATGATGAACTTTTAGAAAATAGAGAGGGAGAAGAGGCTACAAAGAAGGGAAGAGAGAAGACAAAGAGCCATAGCGTGGCAAAGAGAAATGAGCACTAGGGTGATAGACTAAGAGAGAAATCCACCAGATTCGGGTCATGACTGACATGAGGAAGGCATGGAAGAAGAAGCATCCCCTATGGAAGAATATGTTGATAGAGCAGCAAGAAGCTCTCCAATTAGAAGTCCCCCAGGAGGTAAGACCTCTATCTCCAATGAATCTGAGTACCAGGATACAAACAATTGTCGAAGAGGACCTTAGACTAGGAGCTGGTGACTTTGTTATTTGGAGCCGACTAGACGACGAGAGAAACAATGATAATCATCTAATTATCCATCGACTAGAAGAAGGAAATTGGGTCACGCTTCAAGCATTACCCTCCAACCGAAGTATCCACTTAATTTACCTCACACATGAAGGAACACCCTCCCTGCCAAATACAACTTTGGAAGATACAAAAAATTTGGAGCTACAGACAAATAATTGCAGCTGGACATCAACAGGAGAAGTCGACCTCGATTGACTACTTGTCGAAGAAGAAACGACAACCAAGACTATCGACAAAAATGAGAGTTCTGTCGACAATAGTTCTACACAGAAGAATAAACAAAATAACCCACTATCCCCAATACCAACCACACCACTACCACCTCCTAAGGAAGACAGTGATAGTGACTCTGACATGGGTCATGGGACAGTGCACATCCCTCTATATGAGGGTGACAAGGACCCCAGATGAAATTGGTTCTTCTGTGAGTCAACTTGGGAAGTGAACCCAGTTACAGATGAAGATAGACAAATGGCACAGTTCACTGGTGCCTTGGGGAAAAGGTCATTATCATGGTATATGAACTTTTCTGAGAGACCCCCCCCAAGCAACTAAAGCCGAAGTCAAATAAAAATTCTTATCATTCTTTAAAACTCCAGATGCAAAACATCTGGCAGCAAAGAAATTAAAGACAACATCACAAAATCTAGGAGAAACTGTCCACGACTATGACAAACACTGGAAATACCTTCTCAGCCAGTTGGATTATGTCATTGATGAGAAACTATTAATCCAGTGGTTTCTTCTAGGTTTGTCATAGAATATTTGTAGACACATCAGTCTGGAGAGATTCAAAACTTATGAATATGTGGTCACAAAAGCTCTCCAAGTAGAAATGGATGAAGACATTCAAGCATACTCCACGGATCACAAACTAGAGGAACAACTTGAGATCATGCAGAAGTATATAAAATAGCTAAACCTTACAAGTCAAGATATTTGGTGCACAAAGTGCTCGGCGGCCAGAAATTCAAAGGACAATTTCCGACAAGATGTTCGATTTGTGCAAACAAAATGTTTCTGCGACATCTGCGAGGTGCATGGAGAGCATACCACAAAAGATTTCCCATTCAACATGAAGAATGGCAAAGCATCATGGTGCACAATCTATGAAACTAAAAATCAAAACACCTCCGACTACCACCTGAATCTAAAGAATTGACAAAATTATCAGGCAGTGTATCAGACTAATGTAGTTGCATAGAACAATGAGTAAAATGACCAAAATAATGAAAGGTATGAAGGTCGTTGATACAAACACCGATTTGACAACTGACACAGAGGCTATGCAAGTCGAGGTCCATTCTCTAGGAATCAAGACAACCGACCACATCGGCCCATCCAATGTTTCACATGTTACAAGGAATGACACCAACATGCAAACTGTCCATACAAGGACATGATTGACCTAAAATTATGTACTAGTTGTGGAGTAGGGGATCACTCATAAGAGGATTGCCCTACTATGCTTGAAAAGATAAATAAAAATAAAAATGTTAATGTCTTTTCGTGTGTGCAAAAACATGATATTATCAATACAAAGAATTTACATATCGTAACCTGACAAGGGATGAAAACTGGGAATGATAACCCCCAAATAAGAAAGATAAAAGAATTTTTTTTTTATCCTGACCCAGTGAAAGAAAAACAAATATATAAAGATGCAACAAATATATTTAGAGAATTTGCTCGACAGGAAGAAGAAGATGATAATCAATAAGACACAGTAAACGAGCTAATATAGTTGGTACAAAAAGATAAAACAATATCACAATTCATCGACTTACTATATAAAATAGAACGCAACAAAAATACAAAAAAACAAACAAAGAATATCTGTAGCTTAAACCAAAAAGATAAAAGTGATGCCGACCCACTTGTCCACCTGGAAATTGAAGGATACCATGTCCGACAAGTTGTACTCGATTTCAGATCATAGGTAAATATTATGAATCGAGACACATGGGAATAGTTAGGCAGACCTCTATTATATGAATCAGGCATATACCTGAAACTGGACAACCAAGGCCTAATTGAACATATTGGAGTCTAGAAAAATGTTGACACAACGATAAAAGGTATATCGAATAAAGTCGACTTGAAAATTATTGACCCTAAGGAAGGATCCAGTTCCTTCTCAGCATTATTAGGTCGACCTTGAGGGAGAACAATGAAAGAATCGATATCCTTGGACAAAAAAAGAATAAAATTAATGGGGAATGGACAAAAAGTCATAGTACCTATTCATCCATCCCAAGGAGAACCTTGGATAGAACCAATTGATGAAGAAGTTGACATCCGAAAACTATATAAGATATAGAATAATGAAGGTTACATAGAACCTAATACATATGGTGAACTTTACTTAGGAAACCAAGATTCCGTAGGATACAATTCAGATGCAGAACTATATGATTGGGAGGTTGAAAAATATGAAACAAAAGCAAGAGGATGATGGACCATTCAAAAAGTATAGAATAAACCAGTCAAACAATGCTTTGTGGTATCCAGCATCCCAAAAATATATGAGAAGAAAATTAGGGAATATCCTACCTTTCAACCAAAAAATATAAATACCACAAAAATCCCAAGGTATAAAGAAAGATAATCACCAGTTATGCATGTAGAGCAAGTATCTAGGAACATCGATGAACATGGCCGACTACAAAGTTTAGTAGAAACTTTTACAAGACAAGCTGCTAGATGGTGGGATACCCATCAGTTAAGACTGCAGACATGGACAACAACTTTGACTTATTTTGTAGAAATATTTGAAGGAAAGAAGTTAACCAACCATGCTCAGATACCTATATTTACCCAAGGACAGGATCTAGAAAACCATATAAAGATATGTGAAAACCAATGGAGAAGACTGGGATATAAAGATGAACGTACATGGCCACACTTATTTCCATCAACACTCACTGACTTACCAAACAAATAGTACAAGATGGGAGAAGCTCAGGGTGAAACATTTCTATGGCATGAACTTAAAGAAAATTTTATCAAAGGTTTTAACTTTGAACCCAAAAATGAGAATTTGGTTGAAATTGCAAAACAAATCAAAGCATTTGTACAACCAACAGAAAATAAAACCCTAAGGGACAACCGACCGATAATAAACTTTAACAATATACAAACTGAGACAATAACACAGTCAACAAGACTACGGTTGGAAAATGAAAATTTGGAAGGGAAAAGCTTTAGATGAAAATCAAACCATGTTGAAATGACCAAACCTATTCGCATAGTACTCAAAGTTGAAACAACCGATAAGGAGGATATCGATCAAATGACTAGAGCAGACTTCCTAGCCACATTCTCACAATTTAAGGAAAGAAGTCGACCAATCAATGAAGCTAAAGCACTGGAATGGCTAGATACTAAAGTCAAAACTAGAGAATTTGACATATCAAATGATGATCGACAAAAAATAGCAAAAATTGGAGACTACTGGTCTGAAGCACAAACAACAGAGATCACAAACCTACTGAAAGAATTTCAGGATGTATTTGCTAGAGACTATAAGGATCTTACAGGTCTAGTACATGAAGTGGGCGAAATGAAGATCGACATAAAACCTGATGTTCGACCTGTCAAGAAAAGACCATATAAACTAGCTCATAAATACAAAGAGATAGTCAAGAAGGAGATTGATAACATGCTTGCAGTAGGAATCATCTACCCTATTGACCAATCAGAATGGGCAAGTCCAATGGTGGTTAAACCAAATAAACATGATCCAACAAGGCTAAGGATTTGTGTCGACTTCAGACATCTCAATAAAGTTACATTAACAGACCCATTTCCAACTCCTTATGCAGATGAAATATTAAATGAGGTAGTAGGTTCGTTTACAGATGGATTCTTAGGTTAAAATCAAGTACCAATAGCGAAAGAAGATAAGAAAAAGACAACATTCGTATGTGAATTTCGCTCATTTGCTTACAGGGTTATGCCTTTCGGACTTAAAAATGCACCCGTAGTAGTTTCAAGGATTGTGGTTAAAACATTTCAAGAGGACATTTACAAAACAATGGCATTATATTTCAACAATTGGACAATAAACTCTACACTAAAGGACAATTGTAAATGCCTAAGACTTATGTTGGAACGATGTCGACAGATCCAACTATCACTAAACATCAAGAAGTGCATATTTATAACTCTTATAGGAATACTATTAGGGCATATCATCTGTAAAGAAGGTATTAAAGTTGAATTCACAAAAATAAAAATCATCCTCGACTTAAAACCCCCGATGAATCCAAAACAAGTCAGGGTACTACTTGGTCATACAGGATACTATAGAAAATTCATAAGACATTATTCAGACATGACATACCCATCGGAATAATTGCTAAGAGATGATCAAGAATTTAATTGGATAGAGGAGTGCATCATCTCATTTGAAAAACTAAAAAGAAGCTACTCGAAGCACCCATCCTAAGGTTTCCAAACTGGTCGATCAAATTCCATGTTCACATCGATGCATTAGGCCTAGCAATAGGGTCAATCCTAACTTAGCCAGGAGATGATGGAATGGACTATCCTATAGTTTACAATAGCAGGAAACTAAAAAAATCTGAAAGAAACTATTTGACAACCGAAAGAGAAGCATTAGGAATGGTCTGTGCACTACAAAAATATCGACACTATCTACTAGCTAATCCATTTATCTTTTACACTGACCATCAAGCACTTAAATAAATCATAAATAAGCCTCTACACCATGGAATAATTTGTCGATGGCTACTTCTATTCCAAGAATTTGAATTCGAAGTCATTGTCAGACCAGGTAAGCTAAATGTCGGTCCCAACGGATCAGTCCAACTAAGGACGTTACAAGGCATAGTATTTCAGAAACTTGTTAATGGTGCCTGAATAAAGCATTACAGAAACTAAACCAGTTCGAAAACAAAAAACACATATAACGACCATAACAGTTAAACAAAAGCTATAAAAATCTAAAAATCCAAAAGAGCAAAATAGTACTGATACACGCACAAAAGAATGACAGGGAATCACCACTTTGACAATTGACATTCCACCCATCGACATAACACCATCGACCATTTTCATAACTGACATCGACAGACGACCTCGACAGTGCCATCACACATTCATGACTTCAAGCACCAAAACCAAATCACCATTAACACACACTCAAGTGTTCTTGCCGGAACATCATGCCCGTCATTAATACACCCATCGACAAAAACATCCAATGCATCAACTATAAATACTGAACTGCCAAAGGATCATTCACTGAAATTCCAGCAGAGAGAGCAGCAGAACAACCAGACGACTGAAAACCAAGAGTACCATAGTAAAATCGACCCCCAGACCAACAAGATGGCACCAAAATAGACTAGATCCTCAGCCAAAACCAAGGAACTACAGACTGTGGAGACACCATTAGTAAGAATACTAAATAACATCAAGAATGCTAAGGTGCAGGAGGGCTCATGGGAAAAACTATGGGCTGAGATAAAAGAGTGGGCTTACGTCGACAAGAATCCTACCCCAGCTGCAGAGAAATACAACACAGTTCCATTGTAAATTATGTCAATGCATCGCTCATGGCAAGTTTCGGAGGCACAAAAGAAACAACAATAAATTTTATCATAAGCTGATACCACAATGACCAATTTTATTTCGATCGACCAATCGACATCTTTGGGGAAGTTATTTACAAACTGACAGGTCTATCAAACAAAGGAGACCGTGTACCAGTCGGTATAAAAGAAGGACTGGTTGAAGAACTAATAGGATCAGCATCAGGAAAAAAATTGAAAGGGTTGATGATTAGCCACATAACAGCTCGAACACTATAGATTGTGGCCAATATCATAGCCACGACACTCACAATGGAAGGTTGTGGAAGCGACTTCAAACTGGATATGTTGGAGGCAGTAGACACCATTGCAACCAACGGAAAGGTATACAGATGGGCTGAGTATGTCGTCGACATGCTCAAAAATATCTGCGAAAAATGCTAAGAGATGGGAGGAATTATCAGGTTCCCATCCCTTATGTTTTGGATAGTAATGTACTCTTTGTGCCCTGTTTGGGACAAACAATTTCAAGAACCAACAAGATTTCATATGTGGAGATTCAAACCATACGCCTAGAATGGAACAATAAAGGAACTTGCAAATGGGAGAGTGCTGTCAAAAAACTATCTCCAGCAGTTAAAATTTAGCACAACTGGATGGAGGGTGCCTCAAAACATCCGACAAAGTCTGCCTAAAAAGGCCCACATTCAGCTATAACTTGACCATACCGCAGTGTGGTACATGCAGGGTGCCAAAAAAAATGCAAAGACCCTTGACTACTATTCGAAAGTCGAAGAGATCTTTTGGGAGCTATCTCGACAGGCGGGAATAAAAGTACCAATACCAGCAAAGGCAAAGGAAACTGACTTGTCGATAGAGGAACCGCTGACAGAACAAGAGAAGGAGAAGGATTATGATCTTAACCTATACATCAGTACCTTTGTGTTGGAGGAGACACCGATCGAAGGCACTGGTCGACTACAAATCATAATCAAGCCTCTTACGGTACAAAGGGCAGAGACACACACATAATAGCAGGTAACCAATCCAGTTGAATAAAATCTCATCCCAACTCAAGAGCCAAGGGGGGAGATAGAAACTAAAAATCTAGAGTATGTTGTCACCAAAGAGAATATAACCAAATTGTTGAAGAAGATAGCAGCCTCAAGAAAAAGGAAGAAAACATAGCAACAACAACAAGGGAAAGGTAAATGCAAGCTTATCATTACAGATTCCTCAGAAGATGAGGAGGAACTAGCGGCTATGGCCCTCGACATAATAGAATATGCTGCAGCAAACAAAGTGCTGGTGGAAACCCAATTTCATAAATTTGTCAAGGCAGGGGCAGAACAAGTTTGACCGAAGAAGGTTAAGAGCACACACACTTCGACGGTCGAAAATGTTGTGGATCTCGTTTCTACACCCGCACCTCCGTCTCCGACAAAAACAATAGAAGAGCTAATACTAGAACAACTTTCAGTAAGCCCACTCGACTTATGAAAGAATGCTATGTCGGAGGCTGTGAAGGGAAATTTCGACTATGACAGAGACCTCCAAGCATACATTGAAAAAATGCCTGAGATATTCACCACGGTGCAAAATATCTCTACCAAAGCATCTTTGTTCGATGTCGGTGGATCCCGAGTACCCATTTCCCAACCTGGCCAAGTACTCCAAAGGCTGAAAACTGTGGAAATAGTAAGCTTGATGTTCCAGAGGAACCCCTACAAAGAAGTTGAAGGTGTCGTAAGTTGGACCACATATATCACTCCGATCGAACTCGAACCCCACTTACCAGCCTTTGAACCGACCGGTGATGAGGAAGGAGAAAATATGGAGGACATAAATCAAGAAATCGACGAACTATTCTCTGACCTGGAATCACCCCCTCAGATCCACAATCCATCACCCAACCACACTTCCACCAATCCAGTCACACCCAACCATTCACCAACACCATCACCACCACCCCCCGACTCAAAACCTCTAATTCAACCAACTACACCAGAACCACATCCACTGCAACCATCAGCACCAACCACATCCACTTCTGGACCCCCTATATCCAACCAACTAGAGGCACAACCAGATGCATCATTCATCCAACTAACTCAAACAGAAATACCATCAATCACTGCTGCCCATTAAACAGACAATCCAGACTTGACTCTTACAGGTACACAAGGGCCAAAACAAGCTAAAACACAGAAGCATAAAAAGAAGAAGGAGAAAAAGAAGAAGGACCATCATGGAAAGACAACAATGGTCCACATTAGTCAACTTGGATCGACCACTGCAGTCTATGCAGAGCTAGGACAACTCCTGGAAACACTAGCAGTCGAAGTAGATACAAGGAGCCAGCAGAGACGTGAGGAGCTAGACAACAAGCAAAAAGAACAAGTTGAGCTCCTTAACAAATGCAAAAACCTGGTCCAATCTGTGATACCAGGACCGACAGAGGTCAACACTGACAAACCACTAGACAAAGCTTATCAGCTGTTTGAGAGCATGGTGTCGGTGCTGCAGGCACAAATTCAGGACACAAAAGAGGAGCAAAAAGAAGAAACCGTTTGACTATTGATGGAGCAACACACAACCTTTTCAGAAGCATACAAGGTGTTGCAAGATCACATGGAGGAGTTTGTCATTACAGAAGAAGTACTGCAAGACTGGCCTGCTTACTATGGGAAATTCTATCAGAAAAGCAGGAAGACCCGACAAGAGATCCAAGTGCTCGAGAAGAGGAAAAGCACTGACAAAGCACTCATAAGCACAATTGAAGATCGAATAGTGCTTGAAACATCAAAACTATAAAAGCTTGAGTGAAAAGCACATCAGTGGTTGCAACAAGCCATTCCAAACTTAGAAAAAGTAGACATCATCTGCCTGTAGATGAAATGACTACTGGAGAAAGCAGAGGAAAAGGACCTGTTTATGGGTCTCGACATGGAAAGAATAGCTGAAATTTCCATTCAAGAGAAAATGTCGATATTATCAAGTCTCACTACACTAACCATCGACATATAGAAAATATTGCAGAGTTGGACGGATTTCCAACATCAGCTGGCAGTGACAGCTGAAGCAATTGTCGAAGTTTGCATCCAGAAAATACCAACCATTAGACTTCACAGACCATGAAGATCAAGCACAAGAATGATTACGTAGACAGACAAGGAAATTTTGGTACCTCTCTGTTTCTTCGGGACAAAGAAACGTTTTGTTCGTGGGAGAGATGTTGGAGGAGCAAGTTGGTGTGCCGACTTAAATTATAGATGACTTAGTCGATTAGCCAACTAAGTCAGTCAGCCGACTAATGAGTGAACCAATGGGTAGTCGATCGGCCACCTAAGGTCGTGTCGGTTGAGTGAACCGATGGGTAGTTATTTGTAATTGTTTGTAAATCATATATATTAGGCTGTTAAGCCAGATGAGAACTCGGTTCAGTTCTGTGTATTGTATGGACCCTTTCACTATAATATAATTTGTTATTCTGCTCACTTGTTATTGTCTCTTGTCTTTGTTATGTATGTCTGTATTAATGTGTATTATTGGTAACCCTATGTGATCTGTGAGATTACAACAAATGCAAAATAAGCACTGTCAATCTGACTTAGTACATATTTGTTTAAATAATGAAATCATATGTATATCTGCATTGGAGTAAGGCTGGGTTAACAAATCTAGTGATAAACTAAGGTACCTTACACCTGGAAGGGTATCTAGTGTTCTGGTTAGAACCTACTAGATTTCATGTATCAGTTTGACCTTAGTTATTCTGTAAATACTCTCGACCAGAGAGTGTGTAAGATGAAACAAAAGGAAGTGTGGCAACATTGAAGTTGTTATTTGTAACTCTTTTAATAAATAATGTCGTATGATGTGACCATTTGGTGGACGTAACCCTGAGTTTGGGGTGAACCACGTATATGGTGTCTTTTATTGGTGGCTTTGTTATATTTGTACTTTATGCTGTGCAATTTCGTTTAATGACCGATTTACTTATGTTTTCCCTTTTGATAGCATCTTATACACTACAGTAATTGATGTTAAAAGGATGAATGGGCTATGCATCTTGATCTATCTTTATCAGGTTAGTGCTGCGGCTAATAACACGATGGATAATGATATTTAAAGTCCTCTATGAATTGCGTGAAGCACACATTAATAGAACTATGAAACCAGCTCCCTTCTATGTTGGAACTTAGAATTTATCTTCGGTTGCTTTCAAATTGTAAGGCCATATATGTTGAGTCTCAGAAGTGGAAGACAGAGGTTAAAGATACAGGAAAGGTAGAGATCCCCTTCTCAGTTTCTTGTTACAAATGGTTTAATTGCATGGGTTTGAATATTCCGTAGATGAAGGAAAATGTCTTGTCATAAACAAGTCTTGTCTATAAGATTAAAAGATGGTAGGAATTACAATTTTAACATAGTTGATCCATGATGATTGATAAATGAATTATCAGGTTTTTATTTGACATTCACAATAACTGTTCCAAGGGCATAACAAGTCGAAGGAATTAATATTTTTGCTCTTACTAATTATGGGGTTGTTACAGGATTCCATCCTCCGATGCTATTACGACCATCAATATGTTTTAATAAGAATGCTTCTTAAACATATTTTTATTCTATCTATAGTGGGAGTCTATAGTAAAAAAAATAATTATACTAACCCATATGAGGGTTTAGCAATTACATGGAGCACTGGTTAGATACTTTATAATTTCCTTGTGCTTAACCTTTGTTTAAAAAATGGTAGCCATTAAAATAGGCTTATGAGCATAACTTTTAACCTTCTATTGTTTAATAAAATACGACCCATAGGGTGTTACGATTTATGTGGAATAGTTTATTATTGAAATCATGGTTAACATATGTTATGCATGTATTTGATTTGGATTGGTTTTAGATCTACTTAGTGTATTATTTTAATACTCAACTACCATCGTAAATGGTATTACTACAGGTCTATGAAAGATAGAAGATTTGCTTCTGCGATTTGTTGTGCAATTTTTTTTAATTGCAATGTCTATTACCTTGGATTCTTTTAAGTCTAGTTATTTTGTTAGCTTTTAGATCCGTCAAGGATATTGTTATATACGTTAGGTATATCTATGCTATAAGTGATTTTTTTGTTGATAATCGAATAATATCTATCATGTATGTAAATATCTCTACAACTGTAAATAATTGTGATTCTTGTATTAGTAATTAGCTAGATTATAAATCGTAAATATTTACATATATATGTATTGATAGTTTATAAATAATTTAATCCTATCTTATTTAATCAAAATTTCTTGATTTTGATCTACTTGTAAATGTATTGATAGTTTATAAATCATTTAACATTAACTACTATAATCAAAATTTAACTAGGTTTACGCCATAAGAGAGAACATATATAATCCATCGATATATAATCATTTAAGGAGAAAATTTGATTCTACCGCATGTAAAATTATTTAGAAATAATTAACTCGAGTATGTATGCCCGATCTAAGAAGACTTACTAGTCATAATTAATCATTCATAAATATAAACTAAAGCGTAAGCATATTTAGGATTGATACATAAACAATATCTAAGTCGATACATATCAGATAATTGTGCATTAATATTTAATAAAAAGTTCCTAATTACAAATATAGTTGCAAATCTTGATCTAAAATAAACAACCTACTGTAATTAGAACATAGAGTAAGAACATGACACCATTCATGGGAAAAGAGAAATGGAATAGTTGTTCCTCCCAACCAAATTCTAGAGAATCCAATCTACTTTCTCTAGAAACCCCGATCTTGTCTACTCAACCACGAGGGAAAAATCCACTTAATGTTCCATCTCTTGGATTATCAAATTCAATACCCATCCAATGTTAGACTCTATCCTGCTAATGGAAATACTATTACATAGTATTTTTCCTAGGATTTGGTCATTTACGAGCCTCATGCTCTTTAGCACTCAACTAGGAGGTGTGATTTGATTTTGAGGAAGATTCCTCCTGCACCTTGAGTTCTCACTCAGTATCTTCAACCACTTGTCTTTTCCTCTTATGGGTTAGAAAACACTCTTCAACAACTGTTCCACTTCTATCCCCTTAAATACATTTTATTAATAAAAGAATAATTCATTACATGTGTTTTATTTTTGACTTTGTGTTAAAAATATTTAAAATAATAAATAAAATATCTTAGCAGAAATTAATAACAAATTATTAATTTTAGGTGCATTATACACCTCCACTTAGAGGATAGCACTGTCCTCAGTGTTACTAAATTTCATATTTATTCTTCCATTTCTACATATTGCAATAGGATTGGATATGCCTCCTCCATAACACTTTCAAGTTCCCAAGTATATTCTTCCATACTAAGGTTCTTCCATTACACCTTGACATGTCCGATGGTACAATTCTGTAGTAAAATTTCTCTCCTATGGAGAATACTCTATGGTCCCACTTGGAGCTCTCCTTCTGGACCCGCCTAGATAAAATTCCAATCAATCACATGAGTAACATCATGGATATATGTTTTTTAAAATATAAACATGAAAAACATTATGTACTTTAACAATGGTTTGTAGGTAAAACTCATATGCAACCATACCACTTTATCAAAAAAATTAAATCGCCCACAATATCTAGGTGCCAACTTTGAATAATTTTCTAATCTCAAATATATTTTCTTGGGATTTGCCTCTATGTACAAATGTTCTCCCACCTAGAACTCCCTTGGAGTTCTTTTTAGGTTAGCATAATTTTTTTCCTCTCTTGGGAAGCCTTCAAGTTTTGCTGCACATGTTTCATAGTTAGTTCCATATCCTTTAAAAAATTAGGTCCTAACATTAACCTATTAACTAGATTGCTCTAACAAATTGGAGTATCACATTTTCGTCCATTCAAAATTTCAAAAGGACTCATACGTGTTGATACTTGAAAATTATTATTATATGAAAATTCTACGAAGTGTAGGTAGTCTTCCCACTTACATCGTTTTTCCATTACATACATTCTTAGCATTTATTCTATGCCTTAGTTTACCCTTTTAGTCTTCCCATATATTTGTGTATTATACGAAGTATTGAAGTTCAACTATGTACCTAACCATTTAGAAAAATATTTCTAAAATTTTCCTATAAATTTTGTATCTCTATCTGAGATGAGTACCTTTGGTACACCATGTAACCTAAAAATCTATTTCATAAAAATAGTTGCAATGTTAACAACCTTATAGGTAGATTTTATAGGAATAAAATCAACTAATTTACTTAACTCATATACTATTACCATGATTGAGTCATGCTTCCTGATATTTCTAGGCAGGCCTCTTATAAAATCTATGCTAATTATTTCCCGCTTCCATTCCAGAATGGGTAGCAGTTGCAATAACCCCACTGGATGTTGGTGTTCTTCCTTGACTTGATAACATTCAATGAAACGAACTAAGAATGTTTCTACCTCTTTCTTAATGTTAGGCGAAAAGAATTCCTTTGTGATTATGATGATCGTCTTGTGAGGATGTCGTGAATAAGGTCGTATATGTCACTCAATCATTACTATTAATTTGTTTTTTTTTTCATTTTGAGCATTCTTTTCTTTTAAAATTTGGTATTCCTTATCATAATTTTATTCACTTAAGATCCGATTTTTTAGATCTGATTGATAAATGTTGCTTGCAAATATGAAATTTGTGTGACAACTCAAAGCTTCTGCAACTTTGTTTTCTTTTCCCTTTATGTGTTTTTATTTCGAAGTCATATTCAATTAAGAAAAAAAACCATATTTGTTGACTAGAATTTAAGTTTTGTTGGTCAAATACATATTTTAAACCTATGTTATCTCACATTGGCAAAAATTTCCTTCCAATGAGGTAATGTCACCACTTTTTTAATGTGTGAACTATTGCATTATGTTCTAAGTCACGTGTTGAGTAATTCTTTTCATGTTCCTTTAATTTTCTAGATTCATAATCCATAACATCATTTTCATGTATTGATACCCTCCTATTCCTTCTATACAAGCATAGGTACATACGACGAAAACCTTAAAAGGATCAACAATTTTTATAGTAGAGGAGGTAGTTAATTGATGTTTTAATTTATTAAATATTTCCATAAACTTTTCAGTCCACTCAATCTTTTTACCTTTCTTTTGCAATGAATTTATGCGGTAGGCTATCTTAGAAAATTATTCTATGAACTTTCAATGATAACCGGTAATCCCCATGAACAATCTTATGTTACTAACATTTTTAGGAACCAGCCATTCAATGATAGACTTAATTTTGTTTGGGTCTACAACGATTCCATCCTTGGACACCATGTGTCCTAGATATTGAATCTTTTCTTTAAAGAGGTCGCATTTATTGAACTTAGGATACAATTGTTGTTATTCATTTATTGAACTTAGAATACAATTGTTAGTGCTTGTAGAATTATATTTAAAAGTTCTTCGTGTTGTTGTTAATTCTTTGAGAAAATCAGTATGTCATGGATCAAGACAACTACAAATTTATCCATATAGTTACTTATAATACTATAATTCATTAAGAACATGAATGTTGTTGGTTCATTTTTCAATCCAAAAGGAATTATGACAAATTTGTAGTGGCCATAATGGGTGCTAAAATAGGTTTTAAAAATGTCTTCATGGTATCGAGACCTTAAGTCTATTTTAGAGAATATTTTTTCCCCATGGAATTGATCGAATAAATCATCTATGGAGGGTAGTGGGTATATATTTTTAATACTTATTTTATTTAGTTGTTGATAGTCTATGCAGAATCTTAAGGTTCCATCTTTATTCTTTACAAATAAGACCAGTTCTCCCCAAGGGGAAATACTTGGTCGAATATACTTTTCATCATTCAATTATTGTAATTGTGATTTGAGTTCTGTAAGTTCTATTATGTTAATTTGGTAAGGATATTTCGATGTTGGTACCACTCTGGGTATTAGATTGATTTTGAATTCTATGTCTCTTTTTGGATGAAGTCCATGGAAATATTTTCAAAAGATCCGTTTAAACTCCTTTAAGATAGTTATGTCTTCTATTTTAAGTTTGTTTTCATTATATTTATCATCCATTACATAAATAACATATACTTTACATCATTTATGTAATGATCTTTTCATTTGTAGAGAAGCGATCTTTCTAATTATAACTTTCCTTGGAATTCCTTTCACCTTAATTTTGTTTTCAGTATCATATATGCATGTAAATATTTGTCAAAAACATTTAGCATTACTTGATGCTTTTGTAGCCAATCCATTCCTGTTAACATTGTTAGATTTTATCATTCAAGCTAACATTATATTAGGATCTTTAACTGAGAAAATAACAAGAACAACAATCAAACACAAGAGACAATAAGCACAATGTTTTTCCTCAGGGAAACCATAAATGGAGAAAACCATTAGAGGAAATTTCAACTCAAAATGGGCCTTTTAACTTTAACTCAAATTCCATGTCATCATGTGTTAGCCAATGAAATTGCTTTAAATTTGAAATATCGTATAGGTCTTAAACACTTTTTTAATATAAATTTGGGGATAGGTATCATAAAAAACTACTTTTTTGTCTGTATTTTCGACATATCTCCCCTTGTTTTTACTAAAATTTCGATCGGGAGAGCTTGTTGGATGTGGAATTAAATTCCGCATCCAACGAGTACCCACTTGACATAATTTTGACGGACCCTGCTATGCCAAAAACAAGAAATACCTGAAAAACCATGATGATGACATCACCATCATGATTTTTCAGGTATTTCTTGTTTTTGGGGTAGCGGGGTCCATAAAAAATATGCCGAGTGGGTAATCATTGGATGTGGAATTTAATTCCGCATCCAACAATCTCTCTCGATCGAAATTGAGTAAAAACATAGGGAGATATGTCGAAAATACAAACAAAAAGTAGTTTTTTTCTTTTTTTCCTTCAAAATTAATAAATATTATTTTATTATTTTAACTATTATTTTATTAATATCTTTTAGGAGGCCCATTTTGAGTTGAAATTTACTCTAATGCCTGCAAATTCCTCATAGATAGAATTAGCACCAAAAGTAAAACCCCAAAACAGTAAGATGATCTCTCCACAGCAGTAGCCTCTTTCTTTCTAGCCTGAGCAACTTCTTCTCCCTCAGCTATGCACTATAACTGAGTGTGAGTGAGTGTGTGTTAAATAGAGAGGCTCACTCTCTATTTATACTAATTCACGACTTAACAATAAATCACTAAGTCCAGCTTCTCTAGGAGAGTCTAATAACCCTAGGGCCCCGCAACTGCGGGGAATTTAACCCTTGAAAAATAGGATGGTTACCCACAATGACTTGACATGAATTGTTTACATTATTGAATTTTTCGATAGAAACATCGGGGCATGACATGACCCAAATACATTACAAATAATTCCTGGAATAAACATCGGGGTACAAGACATAACATATACATGTGAATGCATTCCTAAGTTACAAATACATCAACACTCCCTCTTAACTAGGAAGGTATTCTCTCAACACAATTTATCAGCATAGGTATTCTTCTCTATATCATCTAGATCATCAGTGAGTTATTGTCATCTTCATCTTTAAGTCATATTCATCTTCAAGTCATATTCATCTTCATCTTCAAGTTATCTTCATCTTCATCTTGATCTGGATCATCACTAGATCTGGATCATCACTACTAGATCATCACTACTGGATCATCATCACTAGATCTGGATCATCACTCGATCTAGATCATCATTGGGTCATCGTCACAGGTGATATCTCTTGATTCTTCTTGTCACAAGAATTTATACAGAGCCA
This sequence comes from Pseudotsuga menziesii, assembly GCA_001517045.1. Classification (NCBI taxonomy): domain Eukaryota; kingdom Viridiplantae; phylum Streptophyta; class Pinopsida; order Pinales; family Pinaceae; genus Pseudotsuga; species Pseudotsuga menziesii. Next base: position 54,994 of record LPNX010143910.1, on the reverse strand, counting down.
ACCCTTTTTCATGCTGGATGTACATCTACAAAGCTAGTCCTTTTTCATATTGGATGTATCATCACAGAGGTAATCCTTTTTCATACTAGATGTGGGATCTACAGAGAGCTAGTCCTTTTTCATATTGGATGTGCCATCATAGAGCTAGTCATTTTTCATACTAGATATGGGATCTACATAGAGCTAGTCCTTTTTCATACAAGATGTGTCTTCAAAGAGCCAGACATTTTTCATGCTGGATGTGGGATCTACACATAGCTAGTCCTTTTTCATACTAGATGTGTCGTCACAGAGCTATTCCTTTTTCATACTAGATGTGGGATCTACATAGAGCTAGTCCTTTTTCATACTATATGTGTCTTCAAAGAGCCATCCCTTTTTCATGATGGATGTGGGATCTACACAGAGCTAGTCCTTTTTCATACTAGATGTGTCTTCACAGAGCCAACCCTTTTTCATGCTGGATGTGGGATCTACACAGAGCTAGTCCTTTTTCATACTAGATGTCTCTGCATATAGCCATCCCTTTTTCATGCTGGATGTGGGATCATCACATACATCTGACAATGGAAGGAACTAATCCTCTCACCATGTCAGAGCTCTTAAATCTGACCATGGAAGGAACCAATCCTCTCACCATGTCAGAAGGGAACAACACTTACATCTAACCATGGAAGGAACCAATCCTCTCACCATGTTAGAAAGGCACATCACAGACTCATCACTTCCTCTTGGAAGCAACCTCAATCTGGAAAACACCAAGATTCTCCCTTAAGTATTCAAACTTCACCCTCGCTAATGGATTAGTCAACACATCATATATCTGTTCGTCTGTCGCAACATATTGGAGCTTCACTTCTCCTCTCTACACCATATCCCTCATATAGTGATATTTGATCTCAAAATGCTTCAACTTGTCATGGATCACCGGGTTCACTTACAACTTCACATAACTCTGGTTCTCGCAATATATACAAGTAGCAGCTAACTGGAGATCAAATAAATTAGATAGTATCTTCCTCAGCTATACTGCCTCACAACTAGATGAAAAAGCTGCAACATACTCTGCTTCAGCTGTACTCAGTGCAACACAAGATTGCTTCCCGCTAAACTAAGAGATCATACCTGATCCCATACTGAAGTAGCACCCTGAAGTGCTCTTCCTATTGAAGGAACTGCCTACTCAATCTGAATCAACATAACCCTCTAGGTTAATCGTCTGATCAGCCTTGTACTTGAGCCCATAATCAACTATACCCTTTAGGTACCTCAGAATATGCTTTGCAGAAATCAAGTGAACATGTCTTGGATCTGTGAGGAACTGGCTCAAGGTGTTCACAACAAAGCAAATATCTGGTCTTGTATTCGTCAGGTACATCAAGGACCCAATCATCTGATGATACATCATGGCATCAACCGACTCAGATGAAGCATCACTCAATTGAGCTTCAGGTTCGATGCCATAGGGGTTGTTATGGCCTTGGAGTCCATCATCCCAAATCTCTTTAGGATCTCTATTGCATACTTCCCTTATCCGAGGAAGATTCCATCCGCATTCTGCCACACCTCCATGCCTAGAAAAAAGTGCATCATACCCAATTCCTTCATTTCGAACTCAGTAGTAAGATTCCTCTTCGTATCAGTAATCAATCCATCCATAACTGTTACAAACAGATCATCTACATATAGTAGGAGTATCACTGGATTTCCTTCTTCAACCTTGTAGTAAAGGTTGGAATCTTCTTTACTTTTGGTAAACCCCAAACTAGATAGAAATCCATCAATTCTGATGTACCATGTCCTAGGTGTCTGTTTCAAACCCTATAGGGATTTCTTCAATTTACACACATGAGTCTCCCTGTCATGTGTCTCAAAACCGAGTGGATTCTCCACATATACTTCCTCTTCCACTACACCATTCAAGAAAGCAGTCTTGACATCCATCTGGTGTATCTTCCATTTCATCACTGCATCTAGAGAAAGTACTGATCTGATGGAAGTGTATCTTGATACAAGTGCAAAAGTTTCTTCATAATCTATTCCTTCTCTTTGGGAGAATCCATGAGACAAAAATATTGCTTTATATTTTTCTATGCTGTCGTCTGCAGCATGCTTGATCTTGTAGATCCATTTGGAAGTCACCACAGACTTCCCCTTAGGTCTTTGGACAACATCCTAGACATCATTCTTCATGATGGATTGGTACTCTTCGATCATAGCATCCTTCCACTCTTTCATTTATGTCACTTCTTCATAGTTGGAAGGTTCTTTATCAATGAAATCACATAATAAGGATACATAATTAGGACAGGACCTTGTTCTTTTCCTTTCTCTGTGTGTTTATTTTGGAGCCCCATATCTTTCTGCACCTTGGATAGCTTATCGTACCCAAGGAGGTTTCCTCTTGTGAGGATTCTTCTCCTGAGGTGGATCTACAGGTTCTTGAGGTTCTTCTATTTCTCGATCTTCTTATTGATATTATCCATTCATGGTTGTGTCATGAGTTCTGGGTGCTTCTGTTTCTTCAAGTTCTTCAACATGTGTCTTTCTGGATTTGTTGTAAGTTGAGTCTTCATCAATGTTACATCCCTGCTGATGTCGATATTCTTGAATCCTGGGAAGTATATTCTGTAAGCCTTTGAGCTTTTGGAGTATCCCACAAGTATACCCTTCCTTCCTGAAGGATCTAACTTTGTCCTCTTTTCTTTCGGAATGTGTATGTACACTGGAAAATTGAATATTCTGAGATGGCTGACTTTTATTTTCTTGCTGGAAAAGACTTCTTTAGGTGTCTTAGTCTCGAGTATTTTGTGTGGAGTACAGTTCTGTACATACATCGCTAGTCTGATAGATTATGCCCATAGATGCATGGGAAGATCTTGATCATGAAGCATTGCCCTTGTAGCTTCCATGATCGTTCTGCTCTTCCTTTCTGCAACCCCATCCTGTTGTGGATTATATGGAGTGGTTAACTCCCTCTTAATCCCTAAATATTTGCATAAATCTTTAAATTCAATCAATGCGAATTATCCACCATTATCTGATCGAAAAATCTTGATCTTCTTTTCTGTGTGGTTCTCGATCAAGGCTTTGAATTCCTTGAACTTGCTGAATACTTAATACTTGTTCTTCATAAAGTATATCCATGTCTTCCTAGAAAAATCATAAATTAAATAAACATAGTATACACACCCGCTTAATGAACTTGATGACATCGAACCGCATACATTGGAGTGGATGATTTCCAAGATTCCTTTTTCCTTGCTCTCGCTACTTGGAAATCTCTTCTTTGTGTTCTTTCCTTTTGCACATCCTTTGCAGACACCATAATGTTTTATCTACATTTATGGAAGACCTTCAACAACTTTTCTTGCAAGTGGTAGTGCCCTATAATGCACATGTGCAAGAATTCTATGCCAAAGTTCATTTGGTTCTACTAAGTCATCAACCAAAGCTTGTTCTGGTTGGCCATTCAATTTGTATAGACCTCCTTCTCATTCTGGAATCACTACTGCATCATTAAAAGTATTTTCCTTTGGCCACATAAGAACTTGTCCATATACAAAAACAACCCTCATTCCTTTTATTGGATACTAGTAGTCATCCCCAAGTTTCACCTTGTGAGGTGACTCATGTTCAGATAGTTTCACAAATGATTCTTTGAATCCTATCATATGTTTGGAAGCACCACTGTCTATAAGCCAATCATTGCATCCATGTGAGATAGTTCCCGTGATAGCAGAGATCAACACACATTCTTCATCACTTGAAGAATCATCACGTTATTGTCGAATTCTCTTTGTGGAAGGTTCATCATCCTCTGTAGCATGAGCATGATGTCCTCTCTTGTTTCCATTTTTCTTTGGACTGGTAGTTCCCTTTGTTAGGACAATATTTAGATATGTGTCCTTTCTCATCACATGTGTAACATTGAATAGTAGACAGACCTCTTCTAGAGTGTGAATTCTTACCTTTGGAGTTATGATGGTGCCTTATGGTTTTCTTGGTGTGGACTATGAGAGCTTCATCTTCACTTCCCATATTTTCTTCTCGAGCTGCTATACAAGCTTATTCTTGAGATCATTCTTTCGATAGTCTGCTGAACTTTACTAGCTTCTTTCTGGCACAGTTCCCTTGAATGAAAGAGTCCCATGCCCTAGGAAAACCATTCAAGGTTGTCATCAAAATATCTGCATTCTCCACTTCTATATCTACTGTTTCCAGTTGTTCCTTGATCTGATAGACCCTTGTAAAGTAAGACTGTATGCTCTCTGCATTCTGAATCTTTACATTCTTCAACTGGTTTCTCAGAGTCATCTTTCGGTTTATGTTCTTCCCTTCAAACAGTTTGGTTAGGGCATCAAACATTGCTTTAGGTGTCTTTAGGGAAAACACCTGTGGTATGAGGTGATCCTTGATTGAATCAGCAATAATCCTCTTATCCATGACCAATTTATTTTTGTGTAAGGCCTTAGACTCATCTCCCTCAGGAACTGGAACCTCCTCATTGATATAGGAGTCCAACTCATTTTCTTCCACGGTGAGGGAGATCCTATACTTCCAGGATCGAAAGTTATCAACTCCCTCAAGATTTTCATCAATATTGGTATGATGAGACATCTTAACTTAGAACCTCAAATGGAAATACAAAATATTTATATCTTACCAGGTCAAGATGTCAGATCTGGATGTGGAGCTAAATTTTTGTAGTGCTAGATCACGAGCAGATTAGCGTTTGACTTTCCCAGAGTTCTGTCCAACCAAAAAATTTAATCTTGATCTCTAAACTTCGATTTTGAGGAGGAGATAAATCCAGGCCTGGGCTCACTCAAAAATTCTACTTCTGTGGAAAGCCATAATTTTCTGTAGTAGCGTCGGGTCAAAAATTGGAAATTTTCAGAATCAGATTCTGCTTCGATAGAAAGATGTGTCCTGGAGAGGAGCATCATCCCAACCTTATTTTTCTGAAAATATGTGGAGGGAGATCCAAAAAGTAGGAAGCCCTAGCTTCCGCAACTGCACAGTATATTCTTTTCAAGTCAGCTCTAATACGATGTTAGATTTTATCATTCAAGTTAGCATTATATTAGGATCTTTAACTGAGAGAATCACAAGCACATCAATCAAACATAAGAGAAAATGAACACAATGTTTTTCCTTGGGGAAACCATAAATGGAGAAAACCCTGCAACTTCCTCAGAGATAGAATCAGCACCAAAAGTAAAACCCCAAAATAGTAAGATGATCTCCCGACAGCAGTAGCCTCTTTCTTTCTAGCCCCAACAACTTCTTCTTCCTCAGCTATGTGCTACAAATGAGTCTGAGTGAGTGTGTGATAAATAGAGAGGCTCACTCTCTATTTATAATAATTCCTTACGTGACAATAAATCAGTAGGGCCGACTTCTCTAGGAGATTCTAATAACACTAGGGCCCCGCAACTGCGGGGACTTTAACCCTTGAACAATAGGAGCATTACCCACAATGACTTGGCATGAATTTTTTACATTATTGAATCTCTCGATAGAAACATCAGGGCATGACATGACTCAAATACATTACGAACACTTCTCAGAATAAACATCGGGGTACAAGACATAAGATATATAGGTGAATACATTCCAAAGTTGCAAATACATCAACAAACATATTACAGGAACCTAAAGGTAAAATATTAATATTACTGTGCGTAATGAAATAATTCATTAATATTTTATAGTCTTTAACATAACCATTGACTTTACGTTTAGTACATGTGGCTAACTGTACCATCAATGAATTATCAAATTTTTCATGTACTAATTTACATATTTCAACTATTATAGGTGATATACAACTCAAACTAGCACCTAGGTCAACCAAGATGGAAATAGGTTGAATTTTTATCATACCTTCAATATTGACCATTGAAGTTCAATGGTCTTCTTGTTGGTTCTCTAATGCATTGCTGATTCTGGCCATGCTCCTTGACATGTCTCCAACTGTAACAACTTTCTGAATGGTGTGAACATTAATTTTTTCTTTCTTATTGGGAAGTATTTAAATTAATTTTTCTCTCCACATTACCAACATTTTAAAGGTTCCCTCTGTGCAATGTTCTTATTAAACGTAGTGGGAGGCTCTCTTTCTTTCACTACAGAATTATGTGGTTTCAATTTTTTATAGTTACTTCCCTTATACCCTTCATAATTATTCCCTTTGTTTTTGTGGAATTTATTATTTTTCGTTCTTGGATCAAAATTATTTCTTCTATTAGTCTTCCAAATTGGTACACTTTCTCTTTTATTTGTATTCTAGTTGTAACACAATTTTTCCTTTCTCTTGGCTTCCTCTAGCGTCTTCAAATTGTCCTACTCAATACGCTCTTTAAACATGATAAGAAAACAACTAAGAAAATGTTGTATCTATGGTTTTTCATCAATTACATAAGGTACATAATGAGGAAGACTCGAGAATTTACTGTAGAGCTCTTTCATAGTCCTAGGTCCTAGTCTTATCTCTTAAAATTCCTTAAACTTTTGTTTGTAATATTATTCTGAGATGTAGTTTATTTTATAAATATTTTAAAAAAAATTTCAGGTTACATATATTTCCTTTATTCCCTTTAATTTATTTATATCCTTCCACCATAAATATTATTTTCCTGTCAAATTATATATGGTCACTTTAGCTTTCACTTTGTAGGGGTAATTGTAAATTTGGAAGTATTTCTTCATCAATAATAACCAGGTTTCCAGTTCTTATCCTTTTTCCATTTCACCATTAAAAATTGGTGGTTTAATCATTTTAAAATACGTAGATTTTTCTTCATATGGTTTGTACTTCTTTTTCTTTTTATTATCATCATTACATCTGCTAGCATCCTATTTTCTTTCTGTGTGGTTTTTGACTGATTACTTATTGCAAGTTTCATCCTTATGACTGGAAAATTTTAGTTTCCTTCCCTTACGTGTCTAAGGTATAGTTTTTAGTATTTTATGTATGGGTTCCTTGTTTTTCTCTTTTTCATAATTATGCATTTTAGCTAGTAAAATATTATTCAGTTCCTAGATTGGGATTTTAGGATTCTTTCATTATCCTCCTTAACTCTTCTTAGCTCTGATCTTAGTTCTTTAACAGTTCTTTGTGGTTTAGATTTATTATATTGACTTTCATCCAGGTTTACCCAGATCTCCCCATCCATTAAAGTACCCTCTTCATTATTTTAAGGATTTTCAATGTGAGCCTCTTTTTCTGCAGACATCGATACTTTTTCCATGTTTTTACTACAAAAATATAATTAACCTTCTATTTATGTTTCGTAAAAGAATTTAAACCAAAAAATAAAGTAAAATTAGTTTCTTGGTTTCTTTAACAGTTTTAGGGTGCAATCGATTCACGCCTAATGTTGTAACCATGCTTTGATACCATTATGCCACACACCTCAAAAACAGTAATTAAAAAAAATTTGTACCTACATTTAACAAGCACTATTTATAGAACTCTTAGCAAGAAGTATTACTTAAGAGTTTAAGTAATGATTCTTATGTAAGTTACTTATATCCTTTCGATGTCTATGTTGGGTTTCTCTAGTGGCGGTAAAGGGCATATTCTATCCGTTGTGTACAATTGTGCCCAAAGGTGATGTTTACAATTTCTTTCTTTGGTTTATGTTATAGTTACAAGGGCCTTACTAGAACAAGGGTTGGGATACTATACAATAGTCTTTCTCCCAACTTTCAATGTAATAAGGGTTTATAAAAAGGGTTTAAGTGCCATGATAATTACCATACCCCAAAGTGAATGGTAATAAGTATTGGAAAAGACTTGGTCCTAAAGCACAAAGGGTGTAAAGATTGAACATATTGATTATGACATGGTGTTAAACCATGGTTTCCAATGTTAATATAATACATTGTATCATTGGTTTATATTGAAATAGTTTTATGTTATATGATATGGTTCTTATCATAGTGTTAATATTTCTATGCAAATGATTTAAAGGCCATCATTTGATCTGGCCAAGTTTTTTAATGTGTCATACCTAATTTGACCTAAGTTTTAAAAGCTTGGCATGGCTATGAGTTGAAAGCATAGCCATGCTTCTACACTGGACTTGAGATATTATGTCAGTTGTCCAAATCTATGGTTATGGAGTTAGGGTTTTGGGGAGGGTTTAATGTGTTTCCTTTCTTCTTCGAACCCTGCATTCTTCTTTGGCCTATCAACAAGAGAAATATGAGCTCTAATCTGTTAATGGTGATTTTTTTGTTTCCTGGTGTAACCACTACTATGGTTTTAGATGGAAATGTAACTCATTTCTTTCCAAGGTATTCTATCACTTGTTCATGGGTTCCATATTTGTATGCAACTTATTGCTATGCTCTGGCATCAACTCTAGTTTTGCACTACCCTTCACTAGGTAAAATTGATTTAATGTTGTAAGTGTTTAATTAGCATGTTTGCATTAATGGTTTAATTATAATATCAAACTACAATGTTTGTTTGTGTAGGAAAAGGAGGAATCTGTGGAGGAGCTGACCCTTGGCCTCACTGAAACTTGCGCAAGGTAAAAGTATTGGTGTTTATATTTACGTTCAACTTCTTTCCAGTGTTAATTTCAATAAAAAAATATTTTATTGCGACTGCATGTTTTGTAGGTTTTAGGAAAAATGACCAGAAGACGCCATTGTCACCTCCTCCCAGGCCTACATCTTAGAATTCCCAAGTAATAATTCCCAAACCCTTACTCTAATTTTCTTTCTATAATTAAGAGAACTTCAATCACCATCATTGAAATGAGTTGTGGTTTATCGCAGGTACTAGAACCCAAGTGAATGGATCCGAGCAGAGGAAATCCACTCCAACTATTTGTAACATAAGTGTTGTTTGTTTTGTTAGAAATCCATGCGGTTTAACTCTGTTTTACAGATGGATTTACAACCTATCTATGTCACATTATTTTAAGTGCTTTATTGTTTGTTTTAATGCATGTGTGGGTGCCATCATAGATACACTTACTACCACTTCACTCACTTTATAATTGGAAGTTATTTAGGGTTTAAAACAATGGTGGAAGCCATCATGAATGGTATTATAGCCACACCTTTTATGCATAAATTTGTTTCGATAAATTTTAATTTTTAAATAAATAAAACAATCCTTAGGGTCTCTGTTGTGAATTACTCTATGGTTATACATGTATACTCTTTTTATTGAATCAATGGCTGTGATCCTTCGATGGTCTTACAACCATGAATAAAGTTTAATAAGAATGTTTTTTTAAAGTTATTTTTGTTCTATTTATAATGGGAGTCTGTAGTTAAAAAAATCATAAGACCAACCCATATGAGGGTTTAACATTTCTATGTAGCACTAGGTAGCTACTGTATGCTTGTCTTGTCCTTATCCTTTGTGTAAACGGCGATAACCATTAAAATGGTCTCACAACCATAACTTCTAACATGTTACTGTTTAATAAAATATGACCCATAAGGTCTTACAATTTTTGTGGAATAGTTTATTATTGAAATCATGGTTAACATATGTTCTAATGCACCAAAAGATAATAAATTCTTATTAATTCTGCTGAAAAATACTTTAATTCTTATTTTTGTTATTTTTGACAAAATGTAAAAAATAAAACATTTTGGAATTAATCATTTTTATTTAATAAAATACTCTTAATGGTGAAAAAAAGTGGAAATAGATGTTAAAGAGTGTTTGTTGACCAACAAGAGCAAAATATAGGTGGTTGACGCCACTAAGTTAGAACTCAAGATGCATGAGGGATCATCCCCAAAATCAGGTTACAACTCCTAGTTCAGTACTAAAGAGAAGGAGGATCATAAATGACCGAGTCTTAGGAAAAACATTGTATATTAGTATGCCCATGAGCAGCAGGAGGCTATCATTGAACGATGATTAAATCTGAGAATGCAAGACATGGCACATTTAAGTATTTTTCTCTTGTGGTTTAGTGAACATGCTCGCGGGTTATGGATCAAGAAACTTGGATTCTCTAGGAGTTAGTTCAGAGGAACAACTTTTCCACTCTTGTTTTCACAATAGTGGTACCACGTTCTTATTCTGTCTTAAAATTACAGTAGAATGTTTTATTCTATATCTAGATGAATAATGTATAACCTAGTATGCATTGATGAGTCTAGTTTATTTATCAATTTTATACTTAGTTATTTTGATTATAAAATGTTAAATGGTTACTACGAAATCTTCTTAGGTCAAAAATCTAAACATGAGTTAGAATTTTCTTTTATGGATTATATATTGGAAATTTAATTTTGTACTTAATGATCATGTTTCCAACTATATAAAATTATTTCCTATGCAAAAAATTTGGTTAATGTATTATGCACTCTCTAATTATATTTATTTCTTAGTCTGGAAATCAAAACTGATAGTAGATAGAATAAATAGACCCTCTAATTATGTTAGTATTAATTTATTTACCTCATGTTTAAAGAGAGTAAGGTACACACACACACACACACACACACACACACACACATCCTATTTTAAATCTTTTAAAAATAGATATTATAAATATGTAGTCAAATTAGAATACAAGTATGATGTTTTTATAAATATAAAGAGTAGACATGTTACAAAAAATCCATAGAGTAACCCTACTTTACGGTTACAATGTGATAAACATAAACAATATTATACATAAATGTGTGATCAAAGATCCAAATTAATTAACCATTTACATAATAAACATAATAAATCCATAATTCAATCCCTTATGGATATACACATATTTATTTCCATTCAGATCAATGATTCGTAAGTAACTAAATAACTATATAGATAACATATCTACAATATTTAAGAAGTGAATGAAAAATATTAATCAAAATCAGTTTAAATGAAAGATCCTATGAAAATGGGTGGAGATATTGTAGCCATATCCATGATTAAATATGTAGTCACTTAAAAAATCCTTCTTAGATTTGCATGATAAAAGCATAACTAGATCGAATATCCTAACCAATTGTCAGAGAGCCACAAAGTAAATAAAGTATAGAAACATTAAAAAAATCAAAAGAAGGTATGCTAGCTATTATAGCTGTGTTTTCCACATTAAAACCCATTCAGGAAACAAATATTTCTTTCCCCCAAGGACTGGCATTAAATCCCATCGCTGATGGAAGACGAGCCTTAACAAAGGTTTTATTTTTACTTCACAAGTAATCGCAGACCCTATGGATCATATTTTTTCGACAAACGTTAAGTAAAGAAATGGTCATAAGTCCATCTAATGGTTAGTATTTGTGCAAAGGATGAACAAATCACATAGTATGTAATTATATCCACAATTTTTACAAATAAAAGAAGAATTACTATATTTAAATCAACTACCATGATCAAGGTCATAAGATCATCAAAGATGGAAGCCGTTGATTTTTTAAAACCAAAAGTACCAACTTTAACTAAAAGTAAAACATATAACAAAAATAACATAGGATGGGTAATCCCTTAATTTAACCAACAACACTTACATAGAAGTGGTTGTAAGACCATATCGGATGGCTTCCACCTTATTGTCCTTAGAAAACATTGTTAAAAATTATAAAATTTTAGGGTAAGTCTACAAGTGATGGAAATCGAATCTCATCAAAAAACAAATATAGAGTATTTAGGAACATTACCAAGGAAATGGTTGCAAGTATGTTTAGGGTAAAGCCTTAAAGATTACTTTCTACAAACACAAGAAATCAAATGGAAGAACTTATCTTAAAAATGGTTGTGGCTATCACCATGGACCCTACTCTCATACCCGGCATGACCTAGAACCAACGATTTATAGTTTTAGTTAGTAAGTATCAATTTGGAACTATAGAAATAACAATAATTATTCAAAATATTGGTTTCAGCATATACTTACTGGGGCATTTAAATACACTTGCCTCGGAGAAGGTGACCCTGTTGCTTCCCTCTGAAGTTCCTTCAAACTTGCAAACATTATATGTTATAGTCAGAAACAATTTATTATCATTTAACAAAATGAAAAGAGGATTCATGCTTTAACCATTATCTTGGCATGTTATAGAGAGGGCCATGGGTCGTCTCCTCCAGAGTACCCTTATCCCTTCTCTACCTACACTCACATCAAAAAAATTATATTAGTGAAACTATAAACAATGAATTTTATTTATGCCAAGTAAGTATTATAGATATGATTTTTATGTGTTAGCATGAGACTCTTATGGTCGATGTATTGGTGGACTTTGTTGAGTCAAAAGATGTGCAATGCAGACTGCTAGCGGAATCATGGAATCCTAGGAGCACCTTGGGAGATTTAAAACCACCCAGCTATTAGCACAAATTTTAAACAAGAAACCCATATGCCATCACCACTAATATAGAGCAGAGATTTGGCTCTCGTCATCTTGAAAAATAAACACGAGCAAAAGATTCCACCTTGAACGGAGCAGATCTTGGCTCTCTCTTTTCCTCGTAGTCCAAATAGACAAAATAAAGGGTTGCTACAAGTTCCCAAAACATTAAACCTCTATCTAAACCATAGATGCAAAAATGGACAGATGGATGGTGGAGATCAAGCTGCATGGAAGGCATGGTTGCACTGTCAACTCACAGCTAGGACACCATTTATTACAAAATTCAACCAAGGAAAGAGAAAAATAACCCATGTGTGGAACATTAATATGCCTTAATCATTACATACAGATTTATCGATTCCAAACCTTGCGATATAACCCAAACTTTTAAGCCTTATAACATATTGTGATCCATGGTGTAAATCAATCATGCCAAGAACCATTACATTGTAAACGATGTGGTGGGGCATTCCATAAATGTAACAAATTTTAATTCCAAACAACCATGGTATCATAAAACTTTTCAACCTTTTACTAATATAACAAAGGTTCGCCATATGGATAGTAACATATGTTATACAAAACCCCAAGCTATTGTGCTTAAGAAGAAGATCATAAATCATACCATAAGCTTAGGCTATGGTAAGGCCTAAGGAATTTTAATTATATTTGATAAACTTATTACATAAGGCCTCGAATAAATACTAGGGATAGTCTCTATAACACTCCAAAATTTCATAAAAATTAAAAAAAGTTCCATGCAAGAATTAAATGTTAAATTATCACCTAAAAAGGTTACCTTTAACCGCTAAGAGTTAACATTCAAGAAAATATCTGAACTAGATACTACCAAAACATCATTTACTAATGTATAACACATTCATTATTAGCAGCATTCAAAAAAAATGTAATGAAAGGTCGGTCTACAAAGTTAATGAATTAGCAGGGAAATACACTCACATCAACGTTTTAGTTTTTTTGGTAGGTGTAAGATTCTAAAAGTTGTTTTCTTATTACTGAAGGGTCTTTTGGTTGTGCCTAAAGAGTAATTAGCTTATTGAAGCTAATGCACTCAAATGATGTTAATTTTACATGTCTTTTTGCAGGTAATCCTTTTACTTCCAGTTTCAGGATCAAGATTATTTATCTCATCTCCAGAAAATAGTTACTAGAGCATGCAATTAATTTTTATAGTAAGTTATAAGTGTTGCAGGGTAACAAAACATCAGCCTTTGGTTACTGAAGGTACTGAAAACCTATTCCTTTTCATAACTTTAAGACTGAAAAATAAAATGCTTGCTATGGTTTTGAACTTCCTGAAATCTAAAATTGTCATGTTTAATAGTCAAATGATAACTACACCTACACCGACTTAATCTAGGTTTATAATTATAATTGTTGAATAATTTTTATGTAATTGCATGAATAATTGAATTACAAGGTAATCATATTTTCTCAAACTTAATGATAAATACATATAAATACCAAATATTTATATTAAACCTAAATATGCATGCAATAAAACTATTATCCTATCTCTACATAAAAGTATACAAGAAGTTATTACATGATCTATTCATAACATACCTAGATTTATACACTATGCAAAAGTATTAATATAAGTTTATTTTTAGTACTTCACCATACTATTTCGACTAAGTCGAAACCCAAAAATTTTTCTTATAAGGTGGAATCCACATATTATTATCTCATGGAGGGAGTTTTAGTGCTAAAACCCTAACAATATAAAACCTACAAGAACCCTAAAATATCACTTTCAATTCATTATTGTTTAGCTACTTTTAGGTGAAGAGGAGGGCAGAGCGGATAGCCTCTCAGCCATTGCAGCCTCCCAACAAACCCTTGGCCTTCTTGGGGGTTCTGCAACAGGTTTCACTCTTTTCTCTATAGGTGGAGTTAAGAGGTTTGAAAACTTCTGGTTCTTTGCCATAGTTGTTCCTTCAGGCTCAAAATTTAAACCGATAAGTTGAACAGAACCTCTACGCATTCTTTATTTTTGTTTGTTTATAATAAGCTATAATATGAATAGTTCTAAGTTGTTTATTACTTGATTTCAGGTGAAAGTTACAATTGATGGTTGAATGCGTTTCCTTGAAGATGGAAAGTGTGAGCAAGTAATGCTCGATAATCCTTAGTCACAACTTGGGTTCCTTTCATTGAACACTTCTACAGTGTTGCCAAAGTGTTTTGTGGATTATTACTGCGATGTTCAAAATTTACTGGTAGTTAATTGTTGTTTGGGTTTTGGAATGTTGATAGAGGTCATATGGCCATCTTTAGTGAAAGACCCTTAAGGTTTCACCTGTGAGCTACGGCTCTTTGTAAAAAACACTTGAAGGTAAATGTTATTGTTCCATGATTTTATGAATTTGTTGTAAATATTGTAAATTTTTGCTTACGACAATAAATATTAAATCTTCCAGCATTTTCGTGTATTATGTAAGTTTTGAAAAAAAATTGTGTTGATAACTTATTAAGCCACTGAGACTTTCTTTTGTCAAAGTGGAGAAATTAGTTAAGGTCTAACTCATTTTTTTTTTGTTAAACTAGGGTATTTCGATAGAGATATGTAAAAGGATAAAACTTGTTAATGTTGGACTTATAGCCTCTGCCTGATAAGTATAATTATTTAAGATAGGATTTGTCTTTTGTTTACTCAAACATTTTCACAGAGTTAATTTGTCATTTGGTATTTTAAAAGAAAATCCTAAATGTGTTATTTAAAAACTTTCTTTAATGGATTTACCCTTATGGGTTTAGAACTCTTGACCTTTAAATGAGGAAACACAGCTAATTAATATGGTTATATATTGCTTAAAAACTATACTCTGGAAAACCCTAATTAATATTTCTTTTGGAATTACATAAAACTTTACGGTTGTAAATATTTATATGAATAATTATTTACATGTATTTTACCATAATTCATTTGTAAATGAAAATGACCTCTTGGCAGTGTGAGTTTGGTAGAAGTAAAAAGCCTTTGTGCTATAAAAAATGAACAATGAGTAAAGTAATAACCTTAATTTACCTCATAGGTTTTGAACCTTAACCTTTAATAACCGTTCTTGTAAAACATAGATAGTTTTTTGTTTAGAAAACATAAATATGTTATAAATTAATAACATAAAGAAAAATATGCCTTTTTCAATTGTTTTTTCCTTAAAATAAAAAGAACATATTTACGATAAAATATTCAATGTTTAATTAACAAGTATTACCATTTCTTTTTATCTTTTTAATTTATTCTGTTACCTAAAAATATTTCTGCAGTATATAGAAATATATATGTAACTTATATCTATTTCTGTAACTTGTATCTATTTCTGTAAAGTGTATCTATTTATGTAACTTATATTCATTGCTCTAACGAATACCTATTTCTGTAACTTATATTTATTTCTATGACTTGTATCTATTTCTGTAACATGTATCTATTTCTGTAACTTATATTTATTTATGTAACTTGTATCTATTTCTATAACTTATATATATTGCTGCAATGCCTATTTATGTAACTTATATTTATTTCCACAGGTGTATAGAGAAAAATTAGAGTAATACTAATTATTCAACATCCATAATACTATAATAAAACTAGATGAGAACATACGATGTTGTTTCTATATAGTGTACCGAGTTTTACTATGAAAAATTATGGCTAAACAGTAATATTCATCTACCCATAAATTGTTAAGACATAAAATATATTCCTAACAAAAGAAAAAAAAATACTTTATGAGAAATCTTTTCAACATTCATAAATTCTTTCAGAAAAATAAATTTAAAGATAATAACCAGAACAAATTAGAACCTGTATATTTATAGAGGAGACAAACAGCCTAAGAAGCTCGTTCCACCCAACCAAATTCCTCAAGATATCTTATCTATTTTCTTAGGAACCCTGAGCCTATGCACTAATCCACTTGATTGAAAGAACTGAATGAGAGGATGTGATATAAAACTCTTGCAACTCCACAAAAGTATTCAACATTAATACTTCTGCCTTCTACAGTAAAGAACTCAGCAAATCAATTGTACTAGTTCTGTAATACAGCTTTCACACTCAAACCACTTCTGCATTTACCCTCTATCGAATATCTTGTACACATGTTTCACCTCAAAAATTTCACAAGTAAATATTGAACTGCCCCCTGCTGAGTTCGATGGGTAATTATAAACATGCCTAGGTATTTTGGTGATTTTTTCACTTAATGAGCCACCTTCTCTTATTCCTCTTTCTTGGGGAACATTACCACAAAAATAGGGAATTTTTCCCTTGCAACAACTAGAAATGGTTCAAGATGATACCATGTGTTAATTTTCTCTCACCCTAGTCTATTCCACCTGGTGACCAGTAGACACTCATTCAATAGTCTCCCTAATTTGTTTGTCTCATCTTTTATTTATTAACTAATAAAATATTTAGTGTAATTAATTGCAATCATCCTTGACCCCACTTGATCAATAATCACAAACTTTACAATAAAAATATAATATAATGTCTTCTTAAACATAAAATGTTTTTGCAATTTGGGGTATGTGACATACATACCCCCTTAAGAATAACATCGTCCTTGATGTTATTTTATTCACCATCCTCAGAGCTACCATGGAACAGAATTGGATATGCTATCCGCATATGACTCTCCAATTCCCAGGTTTCTTCTTCTGGACTAAAGTGATTCCAATGCACCTTCACCTGCCCAATGGTAATGATTCTGAAGCAATATCTCCCTCTTGTCGAGGATATAATCTGGCTCCACCAGAAAATCTCCTTCAGGTTCCACCTGCACATCATTCCAATTTATTACTTGAGTAGCATCATGTACATATCTTTTTAAAACAGAGATATAAAAAAAAATTATGAACTTTCAGGTTCGGTGGTAAGGCCAGTTGGTATGCCACCTGTCCCATTATGGACAATATTTTAAAAGTCCCACAGTACCTGGGTCCCAACTTAGCATAAATTGCTAACTTTAAGAAACTATTTTTAGGTTTTACATTTATTAAAATATGTTCACCCACCTGGAACTCTTTCTGAGTTTGTTTAATATCTGCTTGACTTTTATGTCTGTCTTGTGAAACCTTCAAATTACCTTGTACATGCTTAACAATTAAATCTATCTCCTTTAATAGCTCAGGTCCTAGTACTAACCTGTCAACTGGGTTACTCCATGATATCGGAGTATTTAATTTTCTTCCATACATAATTTCAAATGGGCTTTATTTTGCTGAAGCTTGGTAGTGGTTGTTATATGCAAGCTCAACCAAGTGTAAGTAGTCTTCCTAGTTACTTGGTTGTTCTCTAACATACATCCTTAGCATATATCCCAAGATTTTATTTACCCTTTCAGTCTTCCCATTAGTCTGCGGATGAAAATATGTACTGAAATTTAAAGTAGTATTCAAACCTTTAAATAGAGATTTCCAGAAATTTCTTGTAAACTTAGGGTCTTTGTGAGAAATTCTAACTTTTGATATCCCAAGTAAATGAAATATTTGTTTCATAAATATTTCAGCAATATTATCAGCCTTATGAGTGGTCTTTACTGCTATAAAATGTGCTACTTTATAGAGTTTTTCAACTTATACCATTATTGAATCATTCTGATTCTAATTTCTAGGAAAACCTGTAATAAAATAAAGATTGTTTATTTCCCATTTCTAGCTAGGGATTGGTAACGGCTGTAAAAACTAGATAGATAATGATGTTCAATTTTAACCTATTGGCATTCAAAACACCTATCAATATACTATGCCAACTCATTCTTCATATTTAGCCAAAAGTACTCTTTTCGTAACATGGTTATTGTCTTTTGATAGCTAGATTGTCCCGAGTAGGGAGTCTTATGTATTTCATTTAAAATCAACAGCTTCATTTTAGGTACATTAGGTATATACAACCTATATTTATAAAGTATTAACCTTTTTTCATTTAGACTATAACATGTACTTAAACTTTCAGTTACATTTTTTTCCACTTTAGCTTGTAATTTCTAATAATTTTCATCCAATTTTACCCCTTCTTCAAGCTGATCTTCTAAATATATTTTATAAGTACTGATTGCTACCATGAAATTCAATCTTGCATTCCTACTCAAACCATTAGCTTCTTAATTTTCTTTTCCCTTGATATGCTGGATCTCGAAATCATACTCACTAAGGAAAGCTAGCCACCTAGCTTGCCTTGCCTTTAAATTTGGTTGATCCAATAGATACTTTAAACCCTTGTCATCCGTCATTAACATAAATTTTCTTCCGATTAAGTGATGGTGCTACATATTTGAATCATGTATCAAAACAACCAACTCTAAATTGTAAGTAGCGTAATTTTTTTCATGAATTTTAAGATTCCTTGACTTGTATGCTATTACGTGTCCTTGAATTAAGAGCCCACTAAGGCCATCATTGCATGCATTAGTGCATACAACAAAGTATTTGTTAGGATCCACAATTCTTAAAATTGGAGTAGTAGTTAATCATTCTTTTAATTTTTTAAAACTTTCTTCACATTTTTTATTCCATTCAAACTTTTTCCCTTTCTTCTGTAAAGAAGTTATGGAATTGGCTATTCTTGAGAATCCCTTAATGAATCTTTGATAGTAACTGGTAATCCCCATGAATGACCGCATTTCAGTCACATCCTTTGGGATCCTTCATTTTTTAATTGATTTTATCTTATCTGGATCAACCGAGGTCCCATATTTAGTTATTACATGACCCAAGTATTGTATTTTATCTTTAAAGAAGTCACAGTTAATGAACTTAGCATAAATTTGATGTTCCCTTGACATTTGTAAAATAATTTTTAAGTGTTCCTCATGATCTTCTTTAGTATTAGAATAAATTAAAATATCATCAATAAATACAACTACAAATTTATCGAGATATTTATGTAATTCATTATTCATTAAACAGATGAAAACAACCTGGGCATTAGTAAGACGAAATGGCATAACAACAAACTCATAGTGAACATATCCGGTCCTAAAAGTTGTTTTAAAAATATCTTCATCTTTGATCCAGACTTGATGATAACCAAATCTTAAATAAATCTTTGGAGATATTGTTGCTCCACGAAGCTGATCAAAAAGATCATCTATGTGGAGCAACATGTATCTATTCTTAATAGTCATCTTATTAACCTGACAGTAATCAATGCATAAGTGTAGAGTACCTTTCTTCTTTTTAACGAAAAATGGCTGGTGCTCCCCAAGGAGACACACTTGGTCTTATGTACTTTTCTCAATCAATTCCTTTATTTGTGATTTTGATTCATCAATCTCCAATATATTCATCTAGTACAAATATTTTGAGTTAGGCACTGCACTAAGAACCAAATTAATAGTGAAATCCAATTCCCTTTTCGGAGGTAGTCCCAGAATTTCGTTAGGAAATACATCCAAATACCCCCTCAGGATTGGGATATATTCAAATTTTAGTTTATCTTCATTATTACTATGTTCTTCGTTAGTTACAGTTACATCAAAATATTTTCATCCTTTTCGAACAACCCTCTTTAGTTGCAAGGAAGAAATCTATCTCATTGATGTTTTTCTAGGAATTCCTATTATTGTTATTGTTTCTCCTTCATTATTTACATAGGTAATAGTTTTATCAAAAAAATTCAATATTTCTCTATGTTGTACTTACCAATCCATTCCAATTAACACATCATAAGATCCTAAGGAAAGTACAATGAACTTCACAAAAGTTTCAAACTGATTCATAAATAAAGTATAGTCTTTCACAAAATTTCTTACTTTTGTTTTTTCTCATGTAGCTAGTTGAACTAACCACGACTTGGTGAATTTATGTAGTGGTAAATTACATTTCTGTACTAAACTAGGAGAAACATAACTTAGGTTAGCCACTGGGTCAATTAATATATAAATGGCTTTTTGGTTTAGCATACCTTCTACTTCTACCATGGAAGTTTGATAATCAGCGTGGCTGTTTTCCAGCGCTGCATTGATCCTGGGCATCCCTCTTGCTAAGTCACCAACCGTCATTTCTTCTTACACTGTATGAATGTTGTTGACATTCTTCTTTCTGTTTGGACAGACTTATGCATAGTGAGGTCCCTAGCATTCCGAACATTTTACTCCTTTTAATTCATTATTTTTAATGTAATTACTGTGATTATTCACAAATTCTTTATTTATAAGGGCATTAAGGTTTTGTTGAGAGTTGCTTTTATTTCCTTGAAAACTTTTATTAGGAACATTATGTGCATTATTATTCCCAAACTTTCAATTAGGTGTGAAACCCTTATTTTTATGTTCAAAATTATTATACCTCTTGGCTTTCTTGTTTGGCATGTTTTCTCTTTTTTGGTTCTGCTCATAGCATAATTTTTTTTTCGCATAGCCTCCTCAAGAGTTTTAGGGTTATCATATTCAATTCTATCTTTAATGTGAAAAGGTAAACAACTCAAAAACAGTTGCACCTTGGTTTTCTCATCAATAAGGTAAGGCAAGTAATGAAGTAAACTTAAAAATTTATTGTTTAACTCCATATTCATAGTTCCCAATTTCAGATCATAGAACTCTTTAGCTTGCTCTTCATAATATTGCTCTGACAGAAATTTATTTTTAAAGTATTTTTTAAAGGCACCTGATTTTATATTATTTTCCTTTATTCCTTTTACTCATTTTATTTCCTGCAACCAGATGTCTGCTTTCCCAATTAAGTTATATATTGACATTCCATCTTTTAACTAATTGGAGTAATTACAAATTTCAAAATAATTTTTCATTTCAGACAGCCATGCTTCGGATTCCTCCCCTTTCTATGTTTCTCCATTGAAAGTTGGTGGCTTTATCTTCTTAAATTCTTGATAAATATACTCATAGGGCTTATATTTACTTTTTATAGAATGATAATTATCCTCACTGTTGTCAGTAGAATACTGGTGATTCTTCCTGTGTGAGTCACCATAAATTTTAGAGGATGAACTACTTTCAATTTTAGATTGATTGGAACTTTCACTTTTATGTTGGTAGGATGTATTATCAGATTCTGTCTGTTTATCCTTTCCTTCATTCTGAAATTTCTCCAATGGTATTTGGTTCAGCTCCTCTTGAGCTCCTAGAATTCTTTCATTCTCTTTTTTAACTGTTTCCATTTCAGTTTTTTATTTCTTAATGGTTTGTAGTAGTTCTGATGAATTATTAGTTATTTCTTCCATAATAGGTTCTTTTCTATAATTACTTTTTCCATTTAATGGGGACCCTTCATTTGCATACTCTTCAAGTCCTTCCATACCTACAATTATAGTTCAGAAAAACAATTTGTACGACAACATTTTAGAAATAATCAATTAGTATGCATGAATTCTAGTTACTGTTTGTTTATGTGAGTTGAGCCACTTCAGGTCTAGTGTTTGAACGTGTTCTCTAATACCATATGTAACACTCCAAAATTTCATAAAAATTAAAATTTTTTCAATACTACAATTAATTGTTAAATCATCGCCTAAAAAGGTTAACTTTAACCGCTAACAATTAACATTCAGGAAAATACATGAACTAGATACTATGAAAACACCATTTACTATTATATAACACATTCATTATGAACATCATTCAAAAGAAATGTAATGAAAGGTCGGTCTACAAAGTTAATGAATTAGCGAGGCAAATAGACTGAGATCAAATGTTTACTTTTTTTGGTAAGTGTAGGATTCTAAAAGTTGTTTTCTTGTTATTGAAGGGGCTTTTGGTTGTGCCTAAGGATTACTTAGATTATTGAAGCAAATGCAATCAAATAATGTTATTGTTATAGGTATCTTTTGCAGGTAGGCCTCTTACTTACATTTTCAGGATCAAGATTATTTATCTCATTTGCAGAAAATAGTTACTAGATCACATAATTAATTTTTATAATAAGTTATAAGCGTTGTAGCGTAACAAAACATCAGATTTTGGTTACTGAAGGTACTAAAAATGTATTTGTTTTCATAACTTTAAGACTAAAAAATAAAATGCTTGCTATGGTTCTGAACTTCCTGAAATCTAAAAATGTCATGTTTAATAGTCAAATAATAACTACACTTACACCAACTTAGTCTAGGTTTATAATTATAATTGTTGTATAGTTTTTATGTAATTGCATGAATAATTGAAGTACAAGGTAATCATATGTGCTCAAACTTACCATAAATACATATAAATCCCAAATATTTATATTAAACCTAAATATACATGCAATAAAAGTATTATCCTATTCATACTTAAAAGTATACAAGAAATTGTTACATGATCTATTCATAAAATACCTAAATTTCTACACTATGAAAATGTATTAATATACGTTTATTTTGCAGGTCTTAACCATACTATTTGGACTAAGTCGAAACCCAAAAAAATGCTTATAAGGTGGAATCCACATGTTATTATCTTATGGAGGGAGTTTTAGTGCTAAAGCCGTGACCATATAAAACCTACCAGAACCCTAAAATATCGCTTTCAATTCATTATTTTTTAGCTACTTTTAGGTGGAGAGGAGGGTAGAGTAGACAGGCTCTCGGCCTTTGCAGCCTCCCGACAAACCCGTAGTCGTCTTAGGGTTTCTGCAACAGGTTTCACTCTTGTCTCTATATGTGGCGTTAACGGGTTTGAAAACTTCTCTTTCTTTTCCATAGTTGTTACTTCAGGCTCAACGTTTAAACCAGTAAGTTGAACAAAACCTCTGCGCATTCCTTATTCTTGTTTTTTTATACTAACCTATAATCTGAGCGTTCTAAGTTGTTTATTATTTGATTTCATGTGAAAATTATAGTCGATGGTTGAAGGCGTTTCCTTGAAGCTTGAAAGTGTGAGCAAGCAAGGCTTCGTAAGCCTTAGTCACAACTTAGGTTCCCTTCATTGAATGTTTCTTCAGTGTTGCCGAAGTGTTTTGTGGATTATTACTGAGATTTTTAAAATTTACTAGTGGTTAATTGTTGTTTGGTTTTTGGAATATTGATAGAAGTTGAATGACCATCTTTAGTGAAAGACCCTTAATGTTTCACCTATGAGCTATGACTCTTTGTAAAAAATGCTTGAGGGTAAACGTTATTGTTCCATGGTTTTGTAAATTAGTTGTAAATACTGTAAATTTTTACTTACGACAATAAATATTAAATCTTCCAGCATTTTTTTGTATTATCTAAGTTTTGAAAAAAATATGTGTTCATAAATTATTTAGCTACTGAGACTTTCATTTGTCAAAGTGGAGAAGCTTAGCTAAGGTATAAATCATTTTGTTTTCTGTTAAACTAGGGTATTTCGTTAAAGATATTTAAAAGGATAAAACTTGATAATGTTGGGCTTATAGCCTCGCCCTCATAAGTATAATGATTTACGATGGTATTTGTATTTTGTTTACTCAAACATTTTCACAGAGTTAATTTCTAATTTGGTATTTTAAAAGAAAATCCTAAATGTGTTAGTTAAAAACTTTTTGTAAGAGATTTACCCTTACTGGTTTAGAACTCTTTACCTTTAAATGAGGAAACTATGTTCATTAATATTGTTATATACTGCTTAAAAGCTATACTATGGAAAACCCTAACTAAATTTCTCTTTTGGAATTAGATAAAGCTTTACGGCTGTAAATATTTATATGAATAATTATTTACATGTATTTTACCATAATTCATATGTAAACGAAAATGACCTCTTGGATGTGTGAGTTTTGTAGAAGTAAAAAGCCTTTGGGCTGTAAAAAATGAATAATTAGTAAATTAATAACCTTAATTTACCTCATAGGTTTTGAACCTTAACCTTTAATAATGGTTCTTGTAAAAGAGAGATAGTTTTTGGTTTACAAAACGTAAATCTATTATAAATTAATAACATAAAGAAAAATGTGCATTTTTCAATAGTTTTTTCCTTAAAAAAAAAAAAAAAACGAGATTTACTATAAACTATTCAATGTTCAGTTAATAAGTATTATTATTTCTTTTTATATTTTTAATTTATTCTGCAACCTAAAAATATTTTTGTAGTATATACAAATATTTATGTAACTTATATCTATTTCTGTAACTTGTATCTATTTCTGTAAAGTGTATCTATTTATGTAACTTATATTTATTATTGTAATGCGTACCTATTTCTCTAACTTATATGTATTTCTAACTTGTATCTATTTATGTAACTTGTATATATTTATGTAATGTGTATCTATGTATTTAACTTATATTTATTTGTGTAACGTGTATCTATTACTGTAATTTGTATTTATTGTTGTAACACATACCTATTTCTGTAACTTATATTTATTTCCACAGGTGTATAGAGAAAAATTAGAGTAATACTAATTATTCAACATCCATAATAATATAATAAAACTAGATGACAACATATGATGTTGTTTCTAGATAGTGTACCGAGTTTTACTATGTAAAATTCTAGTTAAACAATAATGTTGATCTACTGATAAATTGTTAAGACATAAAATATATTTCTAACAAAAGAAAACATAAATAATTTCTTGAGAAAGCTTTTCAACATTCATAACTTCCTTCAGAAAATAAATTTAAAGATAGTAACCAGAACAACTTAGAACCTAGATAATTGTAGAGGATACAAACATCTTAAGAACCCCATTCCACCCAACCAATTCCTGATGACAGCTTAGCTACTATCTTAGGACCCTCGAGCCTGTCCGCTAGTCCACCTGGTTGAAAGCACTGCATGAGAGGATGCGATATAAAACTCCTGCAACTCCACATAAGTATTCAATAGTAATACTTCTACCTTCTACAGTAAAGAACTAAGCAAATCAACTGAACTAGTTCTATAATGCAACTTTCACACTCAAACCACTTTTGCATTTCCCCTCTATCGAATATCTTGTGCACAGTTTTCACCTAAAAAATTTCACAAATAAAGATTGAACTACCACCTGCTGAGTTTGATGGGTAACTATAAGCATGCCTCGGTCTTTTGGTTAGTTTTTCACTTAATGAGTTACCTGCTGTTGTTTCTCTTTCTTGGGGAATATGACCATAAAAATAGGGAAGTTTCCTCCCACAACAGCTAGAAGTGGTTGAGGATGCTGCCATGTGTCAATTTTCTCTCAGCCCAGTCTATTTCACCTAGTGACCAATACACACTTATTCAACAACCTCCTTAAGTTGTTTGTCTCATCTTTTATTCTTTAACTAATAAAATATTCATCATAGTTAATTACAATCATCCTTAACCCAACTTGGTTAATAATCACAAATTTTACAAAAAAATAAAATATAAAGTCTTCTTAAACATAATTTTTTTTTTTGCAATTTGGGGTATGTGACAGTCTCCCAAGCCTTAGGGCAAGTAAGACCCCAGCAAATTTAGTTAATAAAAGAAGAAGTAAATAGAGAACATCACCTCCATGGCCATGGATGAATGTTTTGTAAGGAGCGGGACATTGGCCGAACCAACAGAACCTCGCATAACAGAAACAATAAGTATATTAATAACTTCCACATGATTAATATACTAGTAAATGACTATAAAAACTATGCATGTAAAAAAAATATTTTACGATTTTGAGGTGTGTTACATAATCGTATCAGAGCATGGTTCCAACACTAGGGCTGAATTGGAGCAACACTTAAAATCATAAAAAAACTAGAAAAACTAATTTACTTTATTTTTTGGTTTAAATTCTCTTGTAAAACAAAAAGAGAAGGATAATTGTATTTTGTGGGAAAACATAGCAGATGTAGATATGTCAGTAAAAGAAGAACTTCACCTTGAAAATCCTTTAAATAACTAAGAGGGGAATTTAAGGGATGGGGAGATCTCGGTAGACTTTAACGACAGTCGATATAATAAATATGAATGATGAAGAATTATGAAAGAAATTAGATCATAGCTAACAAAGGTTAACGAAGATAATGAACAGATCCTAAAATCTTAAGAAGAATTAAATACTACTATATTAGCTAAGGTACATAACGATGAAAAAGAAAACAATAAAGAATTTGAACATGACCTACCAAAAACTTTACCTTACAAACCTAAGGGAACAATAGTGGAATTTTTCTGTCATCAACCTGAAACTTCAAGTGAACAATAACTCAAACATCAGTCATGAAAACAACAAGACTCAAGCAAAAGTAGTGATGATAATTAAGAGAAAAATAAATACAAACATTATGAGGAAATATTTGGGGACTTTAAAAATATTAAACCACCAATGTTTAAAGGAGAAATTAAAAAAGGAAAAGAAGCGGAAGCTTGGATGTAACATCCCTCATGTACACCCCAAATAATGGGTAATTATGAAATGTATGTTGTACGTATTTTCGGTTAGGAGCTCAATGCCAAGACCCCACCAGAAATATCTTGTAATTTATATAAGTTAAATCACTAAGTTATAGACTTAGGAAATTTAAGATGTTAATGCAACTTAACGATGGGAAACGAAACCCATAAGGGTGAAAAGTGAATGGTTAGGGAGCCATAATGTAATATTCCCCCAGTACACAACCGAAAAGGGAAAAACGTAAGTAAAAAACCCTATCCTTCTGCAAAGTTATAAGTGAAAGTAAATAATGCGAGGGGGCTGGAAGACGTGTGCGGCTAGAACTGGGATGGTGGACGAATTCCACTAAGGGATCGGTAAAATATTAGTAGGTCCTCGGGATTTGAGAAATGATCAGCAACTCCCTTGATAACCTAAAATCTTAGGAATCAACCTAAGTCACGATGAGGGTAGTTACTCGGTTAGCAAGGAAATGAATCCTTATGACCCCTTTAAATGTTAAAAAGAAAGTGAACTGTCCTACCAGCTACAACATCAAGAACCAAGGGAGTATGTGCACTACCTTACTAGCATAGATGAAAAATATATGTAAGACATGGAAATACAGGTAGAATTTACTGCGAGAAAATCATACAGTGGATATGACTATATAATTATATATGAGTTATATTATGAGAACAAAAAGAAGTCAAAATTATGAATATGTATGATTATATACCTGTATTTATAATAACATGGGATATAAATATATACTTTTATATGAGTTATATCAAGAGAACAAAAAAGAAGCGTAGAATCATAGCTATTACATAACTATAGATATTTATATCACGGGGACTTCACTTAGTGAACCTCTCACATAGCACGTGCAATCATGGGATATTAAAGAATACCCTTAATTTCGAAAGATATTGACACAAACTCTTTTTGTTGAAACCCCCTCCCAATACTTAAAACCTCCTCCCCACCCATTTTTACAGCTCAATCCTTATAAACCATCCTACCTAGCCCCACCTTAAACCCCTCATCCCCCCAATACCTGCAATACATTGGTTCAATTTTTTATCATTTTAAAACCCACAATATGAACTAATGTGATAGTATATTGGTCAACAAGTGAAGCCCCCGTGATTTATATATGAGATATATCATGGGGATTTCTATGCAATAGGATTAATTGAAGGCTGTGATTTTCATGGAGGAAATCATGCGGATTATTCCCGTGACGAGAAGGTAATGCCAAAAATGTCTCAAAATTTTGTATACATTGGAAGGACCATTGTGCCACTTGGCTCTTGGATAGATAAGTGACAGGGAAAGATTTATTATGGCAATGCTTATCTAACTTTGAGGGAGCAACCTCTTTGTTAAATGGGGGATCTCTACACCTTTCCCAGGGGGGGGGGGGGGGGCACTCTCGGGAAGGAAAAAGAACCTCACGAGTTGAGAGGGAACGCACTTGAGAGAGGGGAAGTGTAAGGATTATCCTTGGATATGTTTCGATTGATTTGGCGTTGAGACAGGGAAAAGGGGCACCATCATTGAGGGAGAAATTTCAGCTCATGGAGATCTTATCCGAGAAGGGATACACAGTACCCTCTGTAGGCGATGCTCATGGTAAAATCCAAGGTATGTGCAGTAATGATTAGCTACATCTCCTTAGCTTGGATAAAAATCTATTTTGGTGCATTTGTTTCATGGAATGCGAGTTGATTCCTGTACAACTAGTTAGATCAGTTTTTTTTCCCTTCGCTTGAAATCTAAGAAGTATGCTGTGGTGTTTTCCTCCATGGGCTTCGAATCTGACTTCGTGGGTTGTGATTTCAAGCCATGTTTTGCTGTAGCATGTGTCTGCAATATATTTTTATAATTACATATGTGTACATGAGGATCGTTACCTTACTGGCATGTTGGATAGAAATCTAGTGATTTCGATAGGTTTCCACTGACCTGTTCTGAATATATTTGCAATGACCCTTGTCTGTGATGGGTGTAAGTGCATTTCAGTCTATTTTTTGGTTTAAAGAAAAATTCCATATGAAGTCATGTGAGACTTCTACCCTCTATCTACGAAGGGCAGGTTTAAGTCTTAGTGCAAAATTTGTTCCTAGGGGATGGTCCATACGACTGCATGCGAGACCCTAACCCTCTGCTTGTTTTTAATATGAATTTGATGGGCCTAAATACAATTTTTTCTTCAGTGAGGTTATATTTCCATAGGTAGTACTTTGAAAGGTTGGGCTTTAGTATTTTTCCTTTTGTCTGCGTAGTAATTACTCCGCCATTTAAAATGGACGGTTACAACCCTTGTTATTAGAGTGTATGTTTTTATTTTTTCATATGCCCCTTTTTATGATTTGAATATTTACCTATTGGGTATGAATCAGCATATTGAGTTTGGACCTAGCGAACTCCCTGTTTGTATTTTTGTTTTCATTGCACATTGGGTAGTGCATTTGAGATCCGAGGGTGGATTACCAAGAATGTTGATATTTTCATTGTTTGACATTTATTTTTCCATGCTAGATAAGCCACAACTACAATTTCATCTTCTTTTGGTTTGTTTGACCAAGTATGGATGTTCCATATCCGTGGGTTGTGCGTGAAGTCCTTCTAGATCTAGATAGATCATGGTTGCAACTTACCCCTAATTTATGCTCATGATTTCCACATCTAAGGTAAGGGACTACGTATGTTGCGTTTTGTGTTATTTACCGTTAGGATTCTGGAAGAGAGCTATTTAAACCTTGACGGAATGGATAGAAGTATTTTCATAACCTATGATATCCCAGTGACCAATCCGCGAGCAAATATTGTATCCACCCAGAATCTTTCCAAGTTACAATAACATGGAAACTAACAGTTAAAATTAATTTCATTTCGAGGCTCAATTTCAGTTTGGATAAGAACGAATTTAATGATGAGTCCAACCACAGAGATAAAAGTAATTTTATAAATAAAGGCAAAAAATCTTATCCTATATAAATAGTAAACGGTTCAATGATTTTACTTCTAATATATATATATATATTTGTGTGTGTGTGTGTATGTCTGTGCACAAAGCAATACATACAAATATAAAGTTATTTTACTTCGCTCATCTCGGTGAGCTGATTTAGTTGAACATCATATTTTTTGTAAACTGCTGGAGTCGATGTCCAATATGGAGGTCAGGGTAAGATAGTTCAGTATTATGACAACTTATAGTATAGTATACCCAAGAGTGGTTAAATGCTACTCTTATAACTATATTGTGAAATTAAGCCACTATGTGCGAGCGTTGTAAATAGGGGAGGTAAGGATGCTTTTTGTTACTGTTTAAACTTGTAAGAATACAGGTAGTATTGTTAATTATTATGAAAAGAACTTCCGTTGCCCGACAATAGTCATGAATAGTTTAGCATACTCCCTATGAAAGAGGGAGTAAGTATGGCAACGATAATGTTGCAGTTTGTAATCTTTTAATGAAATAAAGGTCACAGGATGTGACTGTTTGGTGGACATAGCCTAGGGATTAGGTGAACCACGTATATCATTGTGTCTCCTTCTTACTTTTGTGATTTATGTGTGCAATTTTACTCAAGTAAGTACTCTATAATTCTGAAATGTTTAGAAGAATGCTCACGTTTTTATTGGTACAAATTGAAGGCACAATCGGTTTGTAAGGTGTAATCTAGCACTTAAATATGTGATGAATATATTTGTTCTTGTAAAATTGAGGTAGATATTGTTACGTGGTTAAATATATGTTGTTATATAAAAGTATTACATGATCTTCATCCTATAAGCTGAAGGAGTTATGCTTAAATCGTTTTGTGAAGAAAAACTTATTGTGATAAATGTTTTAAATAGAAGGTGAATTCAACACCTTACAGGTACTTAAGAGACCCTTATGTCAGTCATAGTAAATGTATGTGCCAATGTGATAGGATAAAATTGAGTATGTATTCAAAATTATAGTTGAAATTTTTACATAAGAAGTTCTCCATTTAGGCCTAATATATCATGTTTAAATTAAAATACATTGTGGATCAAAAGCTTATAACTTTTGGGATTAACATTGTAGCGCAAATGGAGGTATAATATGTCATAGTTACAATGTAAAGCCTTCACTGGGAGATTAATATTATAAATAAATATTTGAAAGGTGACAAATGCCACTAAGAGTTTTCCATATACTATGCACTTATAAGAATATATATATGTGTCATGAATACCAACAAAGTTGCAGATAAGCAAATTCATTCTTTAGATGAATTTGTTAAGTTTTTCCCTTGCTAAAGTAGGTATGTGAAAGTTGGTTTGTTACATATGGTATCATAGCACGGAAGTGACATAACTCAGGCCTATTTGGGTTCTACATGAAGTAGAAAGTAAAAGATGTTAAGGCTAACCAATGAAATGAATTTTTTGGATGCATGGAAATGATGGATGGGGAGAAACGATTTGGGAAATATTTGTGTTGGGGTTTTACATTCAAGGAAGGGAGGATAATCAACAGATCGGAAAGAAATTGCTGCAGGGAATTCGACAAGTGAAACGTTAAAAAGGTTTGCAGGTTCTGTAAATCAGTGATAATACTTCCCTTTTCCTAAAAATGATTACCATTTCAGACTTGGTGTTGATATCCTTTAGCAGGGGTGATCCCTCTATGCAATATATTTTTGTGAGAATTTAATTGTTCCTTTCATCCTAAGTAGGTTTTATCTTCCTTCAGGAAAGATTTGTTTATGATGTGCATACGTTTCGTTGTATAACAGTTTCCTATTTGCTTTTTGGAGAGTACTCCTTTTCATGAGAATTTATCTGTTCTTTTCAAATAAAATCCAACGTAAATCTCATTTTTCTTTCAGCTGAGACTATTTTATGCTAGCTTGCTATCAGCTTTCAGTGAGTACTTAACTGAGTGGTCGTTTTCCCTTTGTATGTTTTTTTTGCATAAAATATTTGACATTTTTATTTGGTTCGATTTCTTGTCATGTGTTTAAATTGGTGAGCAGATATGATGTATGAATACAGTGTAGATTTGCATTGTTTAACACTCTATACTTTGCATACTATGTTCTTAGTTGACATATGGCTTTAGTAGTATGATCTCCATGCTAACCCAAAAAATTCCTCACTCAGCTCTACATGGCCCACGCCACTCAAGCACACCCATGATCAACCCTCGTAACACCCCATTAGACCCCCACACCCTAAAAAAGGCTTAAGAATGAGGAAAAGGGATTAAAACTCCCAAAAAGGAGCCTAAATAACTCTCATAGGGGCTAGAGCCTCCAAAAAGGGGCTAAAACCCCTTAAAGGAGCCTACAACCCTAAAAGGATCTAAAGTTAGGGTGGAAGGGGCTAAAATCCCAAAAAAGAGGCTAAAGCCCTGACCAAGTGCTTAAAACCCTAAAATTCACCAAGAAAGCTATAAAAGGAGAAGTGGGGGTCACTCTCAAAACACTTCTCTCTTGCATACTATAATGCTTCCCGTAGATGCCTTGAGACCTCTTTGCCTCTCAAGCCACCCACATCCCCCTCTCTTCCACTCACATTCCCCATTCACCCATAGCTCCTCCTCCATTGCTGAGTGACATAGAGAGGTGCTTCCTTCCAGCCAGGGCATGGTGGCCCATTTCACCAAAGGAGAGGTATAATATTGTCTTGTCTATGCATTTTTTTTAGTAGTTTAGTTGATTTCTGACTCGTGTTTGTTTGCAGGTTTGTTTATTGACATGTTTTGTAGGTTTATTTCTATTCATTAGTTGTTTGTAGGTAGCCAAGGTGAAGCTCTAACCTTGTTTGCAGAGGGGCTCACGGCTATTCTTTCTTGTTCTTTGCTTTCTATTAGTGTTGATTTATTTACTGCATTTTCCACATGTAGGAACCTACCCTTCTATCCTATAGATAAAAGGGAGCCATTCCTGCCCCTGTAGAAAGGAGAAATCCCTGCTACACTCCAAATGAAAATATTGTATGTGTTTTGAGTTTTCTTAAAGACCTATTATATTTGGAATCGATCAACCTTGAATTGATGGTGCAGATGCGCGAATGGTTGGCTATCATAAATCACACTTGTGTAATAAGAATTTTGTAGCATTTCATACTTAAATCTGTTTGCATGTGTGTAGATGTTACTCACAATTACTTTTAGTTTTGCAGGGGAGAGCCGACAGGTATAAATTAAATTCTATTACTTGTCCACTGCTACAACTAAATTGCTATGATTGGTCAGTTGTTAATAATGCTTTACAATACCTTGATATGCGTAATTGTTAAATCTAAGTCATATCTAGATTCGATGCCTATAAATTCCTTTTGGATCAGAGTGTACGAATGGGATACCACGATTTGGTTATGAATTATATATTTTAGATATGATAACTTTTGATGCCCAATCTCTGTAATGCATTGTGTTGGATTGAATAGATCTAATAAACGTTTCCATTGAAATTGTTGGTAAAGCATTGGACTTGCCTTAGGTCTGATAATGTGTCAAGGTGTCCAAATTCTGCTAATGCATTGATTTGGGTTTGGGGTATATCTAAAAAAATTGTGATGGCATTTATATGACGCATGTGCTTAACACGTCATTTAGTTGAACAGATCTAAAGGCAAAATATCGTCTCTGAATTATTTTGCTAGCTGAATTGTTTCGATTGAATTCCAAAGGATAGAGTAAGATCCTTACTTCGAAATCACTATAGTTCAGATATTTAAATCTCTGCTTTAATGATCGAGTTGTAGATCTAATGTATGATTTTTGAGAAGTTGCTATTAATATTTGAAAATGATAAGTGAATGAATGACACATAATGTTATGGACTAACCTGCAGGAGTATGCGTAGAACACCACCAATTGAAATGAACTATTTGTTTAAAAAAATCACTGGCTTAAATAAGGGAGATAAACCACTCAAGAACGAGTGGTGTTTCATTTTTTTTTCATATTTCGAGGTTTTTATGAACCAAGGGTTAACTGTGGATTGTGGCATTATGTACCAACATTGCAGGGATTTACTATGATTCTGACCATCTCACGATCAATGTAAGACATAGATTTTCAATCCACTTGTAAATAAGTGGTGGTTTATTCTGAATGAATTATGAGATGGTATGAAACATGAATGATGGTAAGTGTACAATCATTACAATTTAGGAGATGTGGAAAAATGTAACACCCCGGTTTTGACCCCATTTGCATTATAGGTACATGATGTATATAATGTAATTATTTGTGGTGAGGAGCTAAAGGCAAAAGCCCCACCATCGATTTGGTTGTGTATGTTTCAGCAATAGGGTTAGTCATCGATGGTATATCGCACCATCCGGCACATTATAGTTTGGCATCATGTAAATACGCACATCAAATAAAATAAACCACAACCAGCTACGATAGGGCAACGTTGAATAAAAAGGGAATTATTCCTATGGTTAAGGGGGGGATTGTCTAAGCCATGAGAGCCATAGGGAGTTTTCCATGTGTCATCCACCCATTTAAACTTTTGTTGTTTGTTAGTTGGAGGCAGTTATTGCTGAGCAGTGGTGGGTGTGGCAGGACTGTGAATCCTTGCCCACATGCCCACTCCACCAACAAACTCTCCTTTTCACGTCGCATGGGGCCAGAAAAAAAACATTCACTCCACTCTCCCATGATTCCACCCTCCTGAGGATTTGGTCTTGCTCATTATCATGTAGAGACAGTTTGGCTTCCTCATGTGCACCATTTGGGGCGGATTCTTCATCGACTGATCACCCTCATACAAAGAGTTGTTCTCTCTCCCCTTCTTAGGGACAGGAATTCTGCGTTGGTTTTCCTCACGCAGGGAGCAGGAGAAATCATGATTGCCACTCAGGATTTTTGGGTGTAGGAGCCATTCACGCTCAGGGCTATGTGCCTGTGGGTTCCATACCGGTATCAGTGGCATGTGTATGTCCCCTTACCAATTGTGGCCGTGTATGTTGTCTATTGTGGTCTGTGTTTTTGTTTTCCTCTGTCAATGCTAGGAGCACATTCTATCTCCCATTTGTGGACTATGTAACGCTGCCATGGATTCATTATGCATTCGGGGTTGTTATCTTCCCGCTAGGTTTTCTTCCGCATTCGTTAGTTAAGTTTTGCCCAGTCAATGTTGGGAGTTCGGTTTCTTATCCATTGCAGACTATGGATTGTTGCCATCATTCATTGTGAGGTTGTGGTTGTTGATGTACCCTGGTTTTGGGTTGCTGTTGAGTTGTTTTGGCCACGCTAGGGCCAAGAACAATGCTGAGTTATCTTGTGGATCTGAACTGTGTTTCACTTGTTGGGTGGGATTGTCACCTGGCTGTCTTTGCCTTCTTCACAGAGCTGTGAATGGGTTGTTTTTCTGCGGTATGACCTGGTTGGTATTCTGATTGTTGTGAGTGGGATTAGAGGCTGGGTATGCATGAGAAGACTGGTGTTGAGGCCACCAGCTTGGAATTTAGCCTATCCTAGCTCCTTGATGACCTCGTAAAACCCTACGGTGTGGGTTTGGCTAATTGGAAAACCTTGGCTATGTGTAATCCTGCATTGACCCTTATTCCTTGAGGAATCATGCCTAGCTCGGGGGTGGCAGTGTTTCTGAGAGATTGATGAGCACGCTGGCCTATGGTTGGGTGGAAAATTGTAGCGACATAGTTGGTTGCAGGGTGAGTTCTTCATCAAAAGATTAGTACTCCTGACTGTTTCATCTCTGCAGTTATATCTATTGTTTCATGAATTATGATGAACATGTTGAATGTTGAGTAACCATGCATCTTTGTATGATGGATTGTGCGTCTTGGTATGTATTATGTTTAAGATTTTATTTCAGCATTTATATATGTTCATGTTCATGGGGTTGTTCGCTCGTATGATTGGTGTTAGTAGCATCCTCTTCGTCAGTCGAAGGGTCGGGGACGTTACAGAGTGGTATCAGAGCTCAAGGTTGCAACAGTGGGCCTCTATGGGCCAAGAAGGAGCAACTGACAGAGGGTAGAATTACCTTCTATTTCCAGTAGAATAGCAGTAGACAAAAGAGTTCCAAAATTTTCTAAGTATAAATCTCTCTATGTCGGCTGAGCAAGCCCAGGTGAGTCGCTATAGCAGCTAGGTCTCTGAGAAGGAGCCGACACAGCGGCGGGAAATCAGGCTTTACGTCGATGAACGTCAGCAAGGAGGAGCCGATGGTCTCGGCTGGGGTGAGCCGAGACACAGCCGACAAGAACCCGGGGTAGAAAATTCCAAAAAAATTTCTAAGTCCGAAAGTCATCGGATGAGCTAGGCGGAAGTCCGCCCGATTCACAACGGACAGAACTTAGAGATGAAGTCGCAGTGGGGGGAAGCTTCACGAGAAGTCTTCTGATGCAATGGCGGCGACAGAAGAAAGGGAAGGCTCGCCGAAAGGGATCCGCAACAGTGGAAATGAAGAGGTGTTGAGAGCCGATGCCATTGAGCGAGATAAGCCAACAAAGAGGAAAAATTTTGAATACTTTGAAAATTTGAAAATTTCTCTAAGTATGGAAACCGTCGGTGAAAGTTAACTGTTTGAACAGCCGATGTAGCAGCAAGTATTGGAGAAAAATAGAAGATGAGGTTGCCGATGTAGCAGCGGAAGAGAAGAGAAGGTTTCAACGGAAATTAGTTGAAGGAAGAGCCGCAGCTTTGGTGGAGATATTTCGAAGATCGCCGAAACGTCAGTGAAGGTTAGTCAATCAAGCAGCCGATGCAGCGGCAGAAGGAAGAAGAAAAAATTTTGAAATTTTTTCAAAGTACAGAAAACATCGAAAAACTTTAGAGGATTGGACCGCCGACATGTCGGATGAAAAATGAATATCAGATCGCTGAAGTGTCGGAAGCTTAGAGAACTAGTTGTCCGACAGGTAGAGGATTCAATCACCGACAAAGTCCGGAAGCGTAGATGAACGGACCGCTGATAGGCCGGGAGAAGCTAGTTGTTTGGTCCACCGATGCGTCGGGAGAAATTAGTTGTTTCAATCATTTATGAGTTGTTTAGCCACAAAATCCATAGATAGTTTACTTCCCAACATTGCGGATGCCTAAGGAACTATCCACCCGATGGATAGTGGTTCTGGTCACCGACGCAGCGGAAAGGATTGTGGTTTGGATCGCTGATACAGTGGAATGTTAGGTGTTTTGAATGGAGGGTGTCAGAAAAATTGTTGGAAAAGGGTCCGATTGGGCCAAAGGGAAATTTTGAGTTTTCAGTGGGATTCTCAGCAGTTTTTCAGTGGATTTACAGGACTGAAAAGGAGTAGAAAAGTTTTCCATAACCTTCCCAGACTTGCTCCTACAAGTGGCTGAAGTTGGCACCCATACCAAAATATAGTTGTGTGTAAAATGCCGAGATTTGGTGAAAATCATCATTTTAGAAGTAGTATGATTTTCACACCCAAAGTCAGAATGGAGCTTGTGGATAGGCATTGGAAAGCGTATCCAGCAAAGAACAGTGGAGAACCACTAGAGTTTTAATGAGGAGCATAAAAGTACTAGTGGTTGTTTTGCCAAACAATGTTGCTGTCAATATGGACAAATCTGGGAAATTGCATGCCTAGAGGTAGCAAGGACTATGAAGACGAACCAACCATTATGTGGAAGAGGAATTCCATGCAAAGATGAGGGATTTGAAAGGGAAAATTCCTTAACCCCTGTCTTGCTAACTATATTATATTTTATAAGTTTTATACATGAAATGTATGAGGATATTCTTTGCATACATAGGATGTTGAGGATTATACATTTATAATGAGCCACGAATGATAACCATTGCATTGGTGTTGACATTAGTGGAAAAACCAACAACAACATGGACCTGGCTGAATATGTTGCTGATGCTGACAAATGTGACTAGCAACCCTCTGGAGGAAGGGCTAAGGAAACTAGTCTATAATAAAAATTTGGTGAGCAAATTCTGCAATCCTCTACAGGATACCGACTAAAATGGTAAGGTCGAAGGTGTGAGTAGGATCCATGCAGGTAATGGTTTAATTATGAAAAATTCCAAGGAGTGGTAAAGGTAAGAGACCTCATACCATGTGGATATTTGAATGTTATACTACGTTCATATAGAAAGGTGTCATGCCTGTATGTAGCTTAGTAGCCCAAGGAAAATAAGTACTGATGATCTTGATTATAGTCATGCACCCTATATGAAGAAGTCATGGTTATGCCATGCATGGTGTGTTGAATGCATAATTATTCCTGAATCAATGCAAGGTAGTATTGAATGGATATGTATTAAAAAGATTTTATGAATCTTGTAGACATACATTGAATGGATGCATATGAAGGGTGTGAGTGACTGATTGCATAAATATAGGTGCAAATGTTGTGATGCATTGCATGAATGCATTGAGATGAGTGCATGTGATATTATGAATAACTAATGGCTGAAATGATGAATTGATGACAATTCAAGAACCATTTCAAAGGCTGTTATGAATGCAGGATAGTAAGTGCATAAAGAGGATAGTCATGATCAATTGGCTGCCGAAAATGCTCTATGGAAGAGCAAGGTGGTACAAATGATACGCTTGTGAAGTAAGGAGTATCTAAACATTTCATTTAGTTGCATGAAGGATGTGACTATACCTTGCAAATGTTTCAGGTAGAATTGTTTGAAGCATGGCAATGAGAGTAAGACCATGAAAAATTCCGGAATCTACCATGTGAAAGAGCCAAACCTTATGAGAAGAGTCTCATGGCTGTGAAAATAGTTGATTGTGTTAGGAGGATGCATTGGTACACACTGTAGGAAGATCAGGTGTGATGGCCTGTAGGAGCCAAACTTCATGGGAAGGTTTTCCCTTATCTTGGAAATGGGTTTCGGGTGAAACTCCATTGGAAATTTTGGAAATGTCTCATCTGCACTGCATGTTTGGTAAGCAACATGAGTGAGATGGTATAGATTATGTCGGTAAGACATGTGTGGATATGAAATGAAAAGAGGAGTTGGGATGGCTAACCAAGGGACTGTCAATTCAGAGAAGGGAGCCCCATTCCTCCTTAACCAAGGAATACTGCGTCGGCAAATGGATAAGTGTTCTGTGACCCTTGCTAATAATATGCATGTCAAATTATTAAAATTCCATATGCAGAACATGTTTTTATTTTATTTCCATTATGATCGATTGCTTGAGTATGCATAGGGCCTACATGGCACACATCGAAAAGGGGTGCACACTTTCCCAATGTTAGATCATGAAAGGGTTTTCAATATTGATTACACCCTAGGGAGTGGACGCACTCCTGGTTTCTCAATACTTGATATTGAATGATATGAAATATGATTACAGTTTTAGAGTAATAATGCTGATGAGTTTTCTTATATTGCTTGTGTTGACAGGCTAAATAGATGCAGTTGGGTGTTGCACCCTAAAGAGAAAAGGAAAATGGTTGTTGTGAGGGGTTGCGGAGTAAGGGTTATTGTTGATATAAGTGTATGTTGGTATAAGTGTATGTTGGGCTGTTATATGCTTGAGGATCCATAGTAAATCCTAGACCTGGAAATGGTCGTGGTAAAGTTCCAAGCCCAGTCGACATGAGGGTGTACTGGCTGGACATTAATTATTTGATGTTGTGGAGTCGTCTGCATGCTGACCTAATATCCAAGTCCATAGGTGATCCCAAGGCTTGCAAAGCGAAGTAGGATCCTGTGGACCAATGAAGAAATGCACAATACAAATAAGTATTGGATTATTTTGCCTATGAATGTACATGTGTATATGGATTGGTTATGATGTTTTAAGCTCTTGTTCTAGAGATAAAACTGATGAGAATAAACTAAACATGTGAATCTATTCAATGTTTGGATATAGGTATCGCTGGAAGCGAGGACTATGAGAGCATCCTAGGGGTGCATGTGGACATGTGACTGCCCTGGAGAGCTTGGATTGAGCGGTAATGAAAAAGGTGCTAGTAAGAATGTGGGGTCCTAGCAGCCGAGACAAACCATGTGGAGAGACTCCATGGTTTAGAGGTCTGGAATAGACCGAAGACACTAAGTGTCATGACCAAGAGGGATTTGTCCAGCATTCACGGTGAAGTGAAAGAGGCTGAGAGCATGAAAATCCACAGTGGTGGTGTGGGTTCTAGGATGGAACAAAACAAAGAGGGCAAAAACGCTTGCTGCTCTCTCATGCCTTTTTAATTATATATATATTTATGCATTGTGAAAACAAAAGATTATTGAATGCATGTAAGACTGGAATGTATGTATTTGCTTAAAGTAATTTGTGAATGCTGGAATGGTTAATTCCCTTCCCAAGAATGGACATGAATGAGCTCGTGTGCCTATTGGGAAGGCATGAAAAATATGAAAGTATCCTTGATGAGGCTTGGACTGTCATGCTAATTGGGTAATTAACTGACTAATTTTAATGTCTATATTATGCTTGGTTTGACAAAATTTCAATGGTGCATTTCACAGGTGAGAAAAGTGAAACCTGGTGGTGCACATTGATCATGACAGCAGATCAAAATTTGTTGGACTTAGCTGGAAGTCTCCTTCAAATGATTTCCAAGACCCAAGAAAATATTGGAGAGATGCTCAAGATATAGAAAAGGCAGAATGAAATGAACCACCCGATTTTGCAAGAGTCTATTGGTTTGCAAAGGGAGGTGAAAAGCATTCTGGGAGAAATCTGCAAGGGAAAGGAAGGTGGATCAGTGATGGGACATTCGTCCAAGTGACTCGTTAAGAAACGGTCCAAGAATGAAGGCTCAAAGGAAATTGAGCAGGTAAAGATGAAGCAGCCAGTGAAATGCTGGGAATGGGGAGGACATCATTTTCACCGGGTCTGCCCAATGAGGGAACATGAAGAGGGCAATAGCCGCAAAGTTCCTAGACTTTGGGATACGCAGAAGTTTGAGAACCAACAGGAGAAGTTCATGGAAGCTGAGGGGCTTGGTACTCAATGTTCAAAGTAAATAATTGAACATGGGACAGATCTGCAAAATTTTGAAATTTTGGATGTGCAAATTGTATATGTATTCCTATGTAATGGAACACCGAGGACAGTGTTATTCCAAGGGGGAGGGGAATGTAATACCCCAGTTTTGACCCCGTTTGCATTATAGGTAGATGATGTATATAATGTAATTATTCATGGTGAGGAGCTAAAGGAAAAAGCCCCAACATCGATTTGGTTGTGTATGTTTCGGCAATAGGGATAGTTTCCGATGGTATGTCGTGCCATCCGGCACATTATAGTTTGGCATCATGTAAATACACACATCAAATAAAATAAACCACAACCAGCTACGACGGGGCAATGTTGAATGAAAAGGGCATGATTCCTAAGGTTAAGGGGGGGGATTGTCTAAGCCATGGGAGCCATAGGGCGTTTTCCATGTGTCAACCACCCATTTAAACTTCTGTTGTTTGTTAGTTGGAGGTAGTTATTGCTGAGCAGTGGTGGGTGTGGTAGTCCTGTCAGTCCTTTCCCATGTTCCCACTCCACCAACAGAATCTCCTCTTCACATCGCGTGGGGGCAGAAAAAAAACATTCACTCCACTCTCTCATGATTCCACCCTCCGGAGGATTTGGTCTTGCTCATTCTCATGCAGAGACGGTTTGGCTTCCTCATGTGC
Organism: Pseudotsuga menziesii; assembly: GCA_001517045.1. Taxonomy (NCBI): domain Eukaryota; kingdom Viridiplantae; phylum Streptophyta; class Pinopsida; order Pinales; family Pinaceae; genus Pseudotsuga; species Pseudotsuga menziesii. The sequence continues at coordinate 13,784 of LPNX010143910.1, read as the reverse complement.
ACCATTTGGGGGGGATTCTTCATCGACTAATCATCCTCATACAAAGAGTTGTTCTCTCTCCCCTTCTCAGGTACAAGAATTTTGCTTTGGTTTTCCTCACATAGGGAGCAGGAGAAATCGTGGCTGTCACTTAGGATTTTCGGGTGCAGGAGCCATTCACGCTCAGGGCTATGTGCCTGTGGGTTCCATACCGGTTTCGATGGTATGTGTATGTCCCCTTACCAATTGTGGTCGTGTCTGTGGTCTATTGTGGTTTGAGTTTGTGTTTTCCTCTGTCAATGCTAGGAGCATGTTCTCTCTCCCATTTGCGGACTGGGTAATGCTGCCGTGAATTAATTGTGCATTCAGGGCTATTGTCTTCCCGCTGGGTTTTCTTCTGCGTTTGTTAGTTAAGTTTTTCCAAGTGCATGCTGGGATTTCAGTTCTTATCCATTGCAGACTATGGATTGTTGCCATCATTCATTGTGAGGTTTTGGTTGTTGATGTACCTTGGTTTTGGGTTGTTGTTGAGTTGTTTTGGCCATGCTAGGACCAAGAACAACCCTAAGTTGTCTTGTGGATCTGACCTGTGTTTCAGCCGTTGGGTGGGATTGTCACTTGCTGGTCTTTGCCTTCTTCACAGAGCTGTGAATGGGTTGTTTTGATGCGGTATGTAGTGGTTGGTCTTCATACTGTTGTGAGTGGGATCAGAGGTTGGGTATGCATGAGAAGATAGGCGTTGAGGCCACCAGCTTGGCATTTAGCCTATCCTAGCTCTTTGATGACTTGGTAAAACACTACGGTGTGGGTTAGGCTGATTGGAAAACCTTGGCTATGTGTAAGCCTGCATTGACCCTTATTCCTTGAGGAATCATGCCTAGCTCGGGGGTGGCAGTGTGCTGAGAGATTGATGAGCACGCTGGCCTATGGTTGGGTGGAACGTTTCAGCGACGTAGCTGGTTGTGGGGTGAGTTCTTCATCAAAAGATAAGTACTCCTGACTATTTCATCTCTGCAGTTATATCTACTATTTCATGAATTATGATGAATATGTTGAATGTTGAGTAACCATGCATCTTTGTATGATGGGTTATGCATCTTGGTATGGATTATGTTTAAGCTTTTATTTCAGCATTGATATCTGTTCATGGTCATGGGGTTTTTTTCCCGTATGATTGGTGTTAGTAGCGTCCTCTTTGCCAGTCAAAGGGTTGGGGACGTTACAATAAAATGAATCAAAATTATGTTTTTCAATAGATGTTATTTATATTAACTATGAAGCCAATTTCATGAATTGGGACAATGACAGTGAAGTCATGTTAAGCACCAAAGAATGTGTCTCACAAATAGTCAAAGGTTGTAATTAACATTAAAAACAAATAAGGAAAATACATGCTGTGGGAGCACAATGGTGTTAGGGAAGAGGTTGTTGTGTGAGCACATTGGTGTTAGGCATGCATGCTGTGGGATCACAATGGTGTTAGGAAAATGGTTGCCATGTGAGCACATTAGTGTTAGGCATATGATGTGGCAAGAAAAAAATCGATGATTTAACTCTACCCTGCTTTTGGGTAGAAAGGAATTCCTGGGCTCAAGCGAGCAAGCTTGAGGGGAACCATGTAAAAGTTATGATATCAATATTAAGACCTAGGCAAAGCTAGATATATGGAAGACACGACGATGTTTGATGTCACTAAGGAGAAAAATTTTGAGTAATGGTCAAAAGGGAGAGTAACCTCAGGAATATATGTAAGGCCACATGATAATTGATAAAATAACTCAAGGGAGAGTTTAAAAATAACGAAAATGAAAGATGTGTTAACAAATTTTCCAAGTCATTAGATAGCTACATGTCTTAATGTGTAAATGTGAAATAAAGGTTTACCTTAGGTGAACGACTAGTTAAGTATCCAAGTGGATTACTTATGAATCAATTACATTTTTGAGAAATAATTACATATTGCGATGATTGTTCCATAAATTATGGTGTCACAAAAGGACCCATTGTCTATGTTTTAAGTTCAATTATAAAATTTCAACATGCTTACTGATAAATTTTGGGTATACCTGATCTTGTTACAAAAATGTAGGTTCCGAACAAAAGCAACCTGCGAAAGTTAGGAAGGATCGAAGGAGATTAGAGTAGAAAAGATGAAGGAAAATATGACTCAAGAGGGGAAAGAAATTTGTTGAAAAACAAGAACATCAAGGACATTGTTATATTTAAGGGGAAAGGATGTAACATCCCTCGTGTACACCCCAAATAATGGGTAATTATGAAATGTATGTTGTACGTATTTTCGGTGAAAAGCTCAAGGCTAAGGCCCCACCAGAAATATCTTGTAATTTATATAAGTTAAATCACTAAGTTATAGACTTAGGAAATTTAAGACGTTAATGCAACTTAACGATGGGAAATGAAACCCATAAGGGTGAAAAGTGAATGGTTAGGGAGCTATAATATAATATTCCCCCAGTACACGACCAGAAAGGGAAACACGTAAGTGAAAAACCCTAGACTCCTGCAAATTTATAGGTGAAAGTAAATAACACGAGGAGGCTGGAAGATGTGTGCGACTAGAACCGGGATGGTGGATGAATTCCACTAAGGGATTGGTAAAATCTTAGTCGGTCCTCAGGATTTGAGAAATGATCAGCAACTCCCTTGTTGACCTAAACTCTTAGGAATCAACCTAAGTTGCAACGAGGCTAGTTACTTGGTTAACAAAGGAAATGAATCCTTTTGACCACTTTAAATGTTAAAACAAAAGTGAGCTGTCCTACCAGCTACGACATCAGGAACCAAGGGAGTATGCGCACTACCTTACTAGCATAAATGAAAACTATATGTAAGACATGGAAATATGGGTAGAACTTACTGCGAGAAAATCATACAGTGGATATTAATATATAATTATATATGAGTTATATCATGAGAACAAAAGGAAGTTGAAATTATGAATATGTATGATCATATACATGTATTTATAATAACATGGGATATAACTATATACTTATATATGAGTTATATAAAGAGAACCAAAAAGAAGCATAGACTCATATCTATTATATAATTATATATATTTATATATGAGATATATCATGGGGATTTCTATGCAATAGGAGTAATTGAAGGATGCGATTTCCGTGGAGGAAATCATGGGGATTATTCTCGTTACGAGAAGGTAATGCGAAAAATATCTCAAAAGTTTGCAGACATTGGAAGGGCTATCATGCCACTTGGCTCTTG
>LPNX010143902.1:338691-541562 GCA_001517045.1 Pseudotsuga menziesii | reverse complement strand
TAGAATACCCTTCTCGTTAAGGGGGAGTGTTGAAATATTGTAACTTCAAAGAATATTCTATATGTATTTCTTTGTGGTCCCCGATGGTCCTACCGGGAGAACCGCTTGTATTACTTTGTACCCTGATGCTCCTAATCGGAAGAACTAATAAGAGTCATGAGGCAGTCCCCTCTAATTGTAAAGGTGGGTCATTAGCACCCCAGTGTGGTTACTTGAGCCTACATGTGTAACTCGAGCCTACATGATTAACTCGAGCCTACATGACAAATCAGTTAACTTAAGTGAACGGATGAATATAAATAGAGGTGTAGTGCTCCTCATTTGGAACACACACTCTCACTTGTGTAGCGCATTAGTGGAGAAGGAGGAGGATCAGGCTTTGATCTCCTTGCTGGTTTTATCTTTTATCTTTTATCTTTTTGGGGCATCTATATTGAGGAAGCTTTTGCTGGGTTTTTTCCTTTAGGGTTTTCCCAGGATAAATCTTTGTGTTTCTTTTGTATTGTTGTGCTTGTCTATCTTTCAGTGATCCTGTTTATATGCTTTTGTTATGAAAATGAAATGAAGTACTGATGTCTTAGCTAAGCATATGAAAAGTTAACACCTTGTAGTTGCTTGTGTGAGGTGGATCCAGGATGGATGGTAGAGGGACAAGCAAGGAGGTGGAACCAAGACTTCCTAAACTCCCAAATGGATGGTTGTCACGCCAATCAAGGCAGCCTTCACTTTATGTTATCTAAGCCCAAGACAACAAAGGGGGAGACCCGGATCTACTCCCGATAGTAGAGATAAGACCTAGACACCAAATCAAATCAATTAGACTTGAGGTACGTAAGGTGTGAGGTGATTGGAGACCTTAGATCTATGGAAGATGTCACTAAGTGTGCCAAGGCTTTGGATGAGGGTTTTAGACAAACGAGGGTTAATCCCAAGTGGAACACAGGTGACCTACGGGGGTAAGTATTAGATCTAGGGTTGAGGTACTAGCAACTGGTGAAGATATCCGTTGCCTTGGGAAACATGACCAATGCAGGGAGGGAAAGGACAGTATTGGGGATATCTAGTACCGATGGATAGACTCAATGAGAAAGATGACAAAATCAATTGTAGACACTGAGAGGGGGGGTGAATCAGTGTGAAGGCAATTTTAAACTTTTCTTTAGCTTATCACTGTTAGCTATCAATTCATCATTCCATTACTCTACCATAATCATTTCATAAGCATCTGTCACTTCATCATTCACACAGCATAAGCATTCCATTCATAAAGAGCCATAATACAAAAGAACACAACACCATATAATTTTGTAATCTTTTTGTATTAGATTTGGTTCGGCTACAACCGTTAGGCAAAATCAGCACCTACTGATACATAAAGCACCTACTCTTAATCCAGGACCCTGCCTGGTTTTCTTAGACCTGCTAAGAAGGGTTTGAGGTATCCCAACCTCAAAAGCAAGACAAGCTTGCATTTACAATTAAAGCTTACTGTTGTATCAGCATCCTCTGTTTCTGCTGCTGGTCAATACTGTTGATCATCTACTTAACTCTGATTATGCTCATCTGCTCATCATCAACGCTGCTCACTGTCACGTCATCATACAGTTCCTATCACTGATCATCAATCTCTGTTCTTCAATGCTGCAGGTGATAGGTCTGCTCGTCAACACCTCAATCCACTTTCCAATTCAATCAACTGCTACTAATCATCAATCAGTTCTGCTGCTCATTGTCATCAACCTGTCAAACCTGTTACGTACTGCTCAAGCTTCATGCTAAGCACAAAGGTCTGGTCATCATCTAGTCTCAATATTCATGGTTCACTTGGCTGAGTATTACATCTTCAGTAGATGACTTCAATCTAAATGGGTTTGCAAGAAGAGTACATCATCATACCTTACACAAAGCTGTGCTTGTCAATACTGTAGACTTGTTTATGCTGCGGCAGACTCCAAAAAGCTCTGTCAGTTTGAGGAAGACTCCATCACTTGTTCAAGCATCAAACGTTCAGTCTGAGAGAGAGCAGCACCATAGAACTAGGGCTGTGTACATGCTTCAAAAGGACTGTCATCATACACCATCAATCTCTGTCACATCATTATTCTGTCCATGTTCATTAGCATTCTGTTTATCCACATGTTTCTTTAAACTGTCCATCAAGTACATCCGTTTACATCCTGTCTGTCATAATTCTGCCACATCAATAAGGTCTTCTCATCATCATTTTCTTATGCTACTCCAGAATCATGCCTGAGTTAACTACAGCAATATCTCTACAAGTCCATCTGTGCTTTGACACTATTGTTCACTGAATTTTCAACCCACAATCTCAGTCATCACTCTTCACGCATTTGTCATGAGCAGCACTTACAAACAGTCTTCTCATGCTTAATAACCTCCCTCAAAAACTGTCAATGTACAGTCCTTATGTTCATACCAGGATCACATAGTATACACTTCACTGTGTGATATCTTTTAGCATTAGGATTGTTTATTGGAAGAGAACTTGGACAATCCATATCAAGATTTGGATCTGCTGTTCACCAACTTAAATCACCATTACTTTTAACATTGTTCCATCCTAAGTGACCATCATCAAACATCAATAGGAAATGAAGAATTCAGATTGTTTATACCTATAAAATTCAGGACTGTTTACCAGGATACTTGCTCAAAAGTAAAACACTGTTCAACCTTGTATTGCTGTAGCTTCTCTTGCAAAGACTGCCATCAATCTGCTCATCAGTATGTCATTAGACATATCAATCTGATCCATTCTACCATCTCACCTGTTCAATCACTGATCTTGTCCTTTGCCCAAGTCTAAAAATGTCTGCTCATCTCATATTTATCTCATTAATTTATCCACAGTTATGTCACCATGTCTCTGAATCACATTGTTCAAACCAAGTAATGATTGTACAGTTACCTCATTAGAAGGATAAAGAGCCAGAAAAATAGAGATAAAAGCTTTGATTGCTGTTGACTGTAATTTCCACGAGCTGCTTCAGCTTCTGGATAAGTGTTGTAGATGATGAGTCTTCTTTAAATCATGCTGAGTTTAGGCTGCTTTGGAGACTTGAATATTTCACCTTCAAACTTTGGCCATCAAACTTTAAATCAGAGAACCGTAGGTTGTTCTTCAAATTACTCTCTCAAGACTTGCAGATGTTTAGACTCTTCAATCAGACTTTGAAGTTAGTCCATCAAACTTAATTCTTGTCTGTTGATACTTGGGCTGACTTCCTGCTGTTTGGATGCCTTAATGAATGTGTAACCTGAGAATCAGAGACTTGCCTTGCATCTGAACTTACCGTGCTTGTTCTTCAAACTTAATTCTTGTCTGTGGATACTTGGGCTGACTTCCTGCTGGTTGGATGCCTTAATGAATGTGTAACCTGAGAATCAGAGACTTGCCTTGCATCTAAACCATAGGTTGTTCTTCAAATTACTCTCTCAAGACTTGCAGATGTTTAGACTCTTCAATCAGACTTTGAAGTTAGTCCATCAAACTTAATTCTTGTCTGTGGATACTTGGGCTGACTTCCTGCTGTTTGGATGCCTTAATGAATGTGTAACCTGAGAATCAGAGACATGCCTTGCATCTGAACTTACCGTGCTTGTTCTTCACTTAACCTAGGCTACGTACTAATGTAATCAACTAGGTCTGTCTTCAAATACCCTCCGTGGCTGAGAAGATAACTGTAGGTGACTGCCTGGAGGTTCGGGTGCCGTGTACAAGCCCTAGCAGGGCTGCGCCCTGCCTGTGAGAGGCCCTGAAGGCTGCTACTTCTTTGCTGAGCTGCTGCAAGAACTTTAGTTACTGCAATCACTATTTTTTAAATAATAAACAATTCCCCTTCACAAAATGGACAGCCAATAAAGGGTCTACGAACAGCTTGCTGGTGGAGTTGACAGTTGCCAAAGTTGGAGTTGAACACCCAGTTATAAGATGTATTCACCAACAGGCTCATCCCTTCAATTTACGGCCTCCATAACTCATAAATAGCAGTCTCAATGTCACACAAAAAATTGACTAGTACTCCACAGAATATATCCTGTAGCTTGCAATTTCTTAGAGAGAAAAAAAAAATAGCCACCTCAAGGGTCACGATTTGGAGCAGATCTTCAAAATATAGCAGCCAATGCTCCTAGCTTCAAGAATTTCACTACTCCTTTACAGAGAATTACATCTTCCTCCTTCGTTGGATGCCCTTGGATCAAGAAGAAACAAAAGGGAAAAAAGGAGGACAATTCAAACTGCTGCTCCACCGAAAAATTTCCTCAGTCCAGCGAAATTTCCACAGTAGCTGCTCCCACAAATTTTACCTCAGTGCTCCACGAATTTTTCCTTACAAAAATGAATACTTTGAAAGGGGTATTTATACACTTTTTGCACCACGTTTTGCGGAGCCGACTTGCTCTTTTTTAATTTATTTTATTAATAAAAAAAACTTAATGTTTTGAGCCGACTTGTATTGGGGCCGACATGCTATTGAAAAAAATATTTTAGATTTGGAGCCGACTTAGCAATTCAATATTTTATTTTTTATTGTGTGGGCCGACCTGACATAATCTTCTTTTGTCTTTGTCATGCATACTTCAAAGTTAATTTTAGAGCTGGTCCATATTCAAAGATTCACAAACTTGTTCATCAACACATCAAAGACTCCATATACTTCAAGCGCTCCAACAAGGGATTCAAGGGTTATGCCATATCATACAAATGACCTACCTTGCCTTCACCATTCCTTCAAGGTTCCAAAGGCTTCTTCATCAGGCAAGAGGCATCATGGGCTTCTTCAACGACTACCAGGGCTTCAAGACCATCTCTAGGGTCTTCTGCATCATCAGCAAAGTGGTGGCATCAATGACATCAAGACCATGTTGGCATCAATGACAATTTCATCAACAAGTACCTGAGTCATCAAGTAAAAGTTGGATTTCAGGGAAAAGAGGCCAAAAGAGGGCTAGCGCTAGGGTTGGAGATCAGTGCATGTTAGGCCTTGGGTAATGGAGTCAAAATCTGCCCAGCGTTGGAGTCAACCCACCTAGGATACGCCCTAATTTATGGACCCAGAAGAGTGTATGGCCAAAAAATTCAGTTTGTAGGGGAAACCAGGAGAAAAAGGGCTAGCGCTAGGGTTTGGAGAGGCAGATCCTCAGATCTAGGAAAACCAGGAGACCATCAGCTCAACGTTGGAGGAGGAATGGGATGAGGATAGCCCGATCTATAAATCCAAGTTGGAAAATAGCCGAAAAAATCAAATCTGGAAAAAGTTAAAATCTGATGAGGAGTGTTAGGGTGTTGAAAGTCAGTTTTTCAGATCTAGGGCCTCCTGGCAGCAACTAGCTCAACGTTGGGGGTGTTCTGGAGGAAGACCCAATCTATGAACCCAAGTGGTTGTTTTCCGAAAAAAGTCATATTTGAAAAAAGTCAAAATTTCAATGGGGGGCGCTGGGGTTTTAACAGCCAGTTTTTCAGATCTAGGGAAAACCAACAACCTTTTGGATAGCATTGAAGATGAATTGGTGAGAGGGATGCCCGATCTACAAAACCCAACAGTGGTTCGTCCAAAGATCAAGCGGTTTAATTTTTAGTATTTTTTGGTTTTTTATTATTTATGGATTTTTCAAAAAAAAAATAAAAAAGCATGTGTCAATGGATTGAGATCAGCAAGAAAAGAACTAACCTGTAGATCTTACCTAAAAAACCTTGTAGATTCCTTGATGATGATGCTTGTAGATTCCTTGATGATGATGATCCCTGCTATCCCGATCAATTTGAGAAGCTTTGAGCAATTTCTATGTCCAAAGTTTTTGCCCCAAGGAGTCAATGAACCCTCTCTCCTGCACAACAAATGTCAACCATATCAGATTTGTTGCCACATGAGAAAAAATCTAAATGCTACAGAAAAATAGCAAGAGAAAATCATAGATCGCAATGACACTAATGAAAACCCCCTGATAAAAAACGAAGACAATCCAAGTGAGTTGAGGTCACCCTGCAAAAACACCCAAGCTGAAGTCGCCCTCCTATAGACAAGACAAAGATTCCCAAAAATATATAGATCTTGCAACAATTTCCCGAATGCTAGGAAGCAAAATACTTTCCAATCACCATCTAAGAACACCAATGCAAAGGAGATCCAAAAAATATCCACAAGAAAGTTTTTCTATTAATCAAATCCAAGAACCAAAGACCCCTTACAAATGAGAAGCTCTCTCCTTTAAATAGAAATGAGAGAACCAAAATCATAACCACTTTCAAAACGAGTGGCTAAGAATAAAAGATATAAGTGTTCTAATCAATGCTTGAGATGACCTCAACATATAACACATGGATCAATATAACCATTAAGTACCAAAGTGGACTAGATCACTCATAAAGAGGGTATCCCACTCAACAAGAAATAAATGAAGCACATGGTGGGTCCATGGAGTGTTAACTAACTCCCTTTGGGTGCCCCATGGCACAATAAAATAATATAATATTTTAATTTTTTGACTTTGTGCCTCCTTGAGGAAATCGTGAACCTCCCAAAAGCTCCAGAAAATAATATAAAATGCCCAAAAAATAGGTGTGGGCCCAATCAGGTGCTGCAACTACTGGAGAAGGTGCGGAGGACATCACACTCATCATCATGACTCATACCATGTCATTTCCTTGCCTCAGTAGCCCAAATCGATTTCTTCAATAGCCATTTAATCATTTTTTAATTTGCCTCGGGAAACGTGAACCTGCCAAAACAGCCTCCTAGGGTTCCCGCTTTATCAAACTGATCCCACCAAGATTTCTGGGATGGGGGTACTATGGTACAATCAAGTGGCTGCACCCCCTATTCCCCATACAACGCCCTAGGAGATCCAATAAAAACATCCCCTTGCTCAGACACACCATTTAGTGAAGCAAAACTGGATCAGAAAGGTAAAATGAGCCTGATCATCTCTGCAAGTGCCTGAAACTAAAAATAAGCTATCTCACTAAACTCAAAGAGTCCAAATCCATCTAGGGTGCATACTCATACCCTTTCTAGGTCTATACCTGATCATCAACAATATCCAATAGACAATATAATCACCTGTAAATGACCAGATACCAATAATATAACTCAAACTATCATCCATCTACTGCAAGTGTTACAAGGCTAAAACATGCTCTACAAATCATTTAAGTAACATTCATAACAAGTAGCAGTCACCTCACTGGCGGTAGATCAACCAAATACATATATAGGGTTTTATTTATTATTACTCAAACCAGACTTTCAGGACTATACTCACTTCATAGTTGTAGTCAATTTGCTAGTGAAGGGTGAAGGATGAAATTGACAAGACTAAGGTAAAGGATGCCTACCAACTTAACATCATGACACTTTGGATATGGAAAGGGTATACTCACTATAACCACATGCCAAACAAACAACAACACAGGGAATGGCAGTGCCTCACAAATGGTTGAATTGTTCAGAGAGTGCTTATTCAACTTATACATCATGTCTACGTCAAGTTTGATCCAGGTTCATTAGGACCATCAATTTTATTTCTATGGCCTTTTTGGCCTATATGACCTTTTGGGGACTTCACCAGTGCTTAAAAGCACAGCTAACTGCAACTTTCATCCAGGGCATATTCAAATTTATAAGGTCAACAATATTTGGATATAGCATATACTTAACCATTGCTTTTGGGACCTTTTCTTATACCCTTCATGGAGTATTTTAGCATTTCATTGCTCTTGCCCTTTGCCCGTATATGTTAAGAAACACATTTTAGAATTTATATTTTCCACGGGCGCATATATAAACATTTCCAATACAAGTAGTACATAAGCTTTCAGTTTTAGCCAACAACATCTCAAGTGACTAGGGGGAGTTCTGCACAGTGCCAAACATCGAGACAATCGACCAGAATGATTTAGGCATACAATCCAACTCACCAAAGGCAAGCTCTGTCACCAACTCAAAGCCAAGACATACTATAAACAGGGAGGTTTGTCCAACAAAGATTCTAGCGGGGAAAGGTCCTCCATTCCATAAGTCAAGTAGTAAGTCGGGTTAAAAACAAAACTGGAAGGTAATGGATGGGTGAAGACAGTGAAAGATGAGGCCAACACTAGCAAGCCAAAGAATGGTGGAAATTACTACCTCTTTTCTCCCTAGGGAGGGTAAAACCAATTAGTATAGATCAGGAACTTCCAAGTCTAAGTAAAGACAACAATACATAATACAAATACATCCAAGTCCATATATTTATGACCGCCAGATTATGACACTAAATGCTAGTATATGTCACAAAGATGAGTATAAGAGCAATGATAACCATAACACAATAAAATAAATGTTGAGTCATAACCATGCAAATAATCCATCTCAACCATGATCTGTCCAATGAGAAAACACTAGAACCAATCTGGGCATCATCACTAACTGGTCTGCAAATGACTAAATGGATACATCAGTCCTTGAATCTGAGTGTCCTGAGACCCGGTCTTGACATGGGAGAGTATAATAGTCCACTAAGAAAAAAATGATCTGTCAAAACTGCTCATCTCAGCATCTCATATGTAAGAGATCTGGTTGAAAAATGTACTGCATCTGAAAAATAGAATATGGTAGCCTGGATACTATATATGTGATAACATCTAGCTCCAGTTGGGACAAGTGCTCTGCTAAAAAGAGCGCTTGAGAACCTCAGAATCTCTAGTCCTCATACTCTGCTTCTCGCATCCTCGATCAATCCTTCCAGCTCTACAACCGCTACCAAAATGTCACCGACTACCTACAGCATGTCCAGAGCTATACCAAACTCACAGACCGGTCGTCAGAACCATATGTGGATAATATAAAGTACTAAAACTGAAAATGCATGAAAATTGAAAAGCAGAAAGTAAATCTAATCTATAACCATAACTTTTAAGAAAAGTTTGATTTTTTATTGTGCAGGAAAAAGAAAACAAACTCAAGACTAAACTAAGAGCTTCAAAAACGAGCTTCAGGCAAAGATGCAAGATTTTACACTACTGCCAGGAAGGCTTATTCAATCCTACCTATCCTACTCAAACTAGCTTAGACAAGTGTTAGGTAAAATCATAAATCCAATGTAATCACTTGCTGAACGTATCTATTGAGCTTTCGTTACAGTTAATGATACAACAAGTCAAAGTAAGGTAAATGAGAATTAAAGCCATTATAACTTGTTGTTTGAAAATCAAAGAAAGATATGGACCAAGAGAAATGAAATCATGCCAGGGATGAGATTGAATTTCTAAAAACTCATCCATCAAGATGCTGATAGGGTCATAAAAGGTATGCAAGTTCGTTCTTGATGGAAGAAGACAATATGATTCATGACTCAGCCACCCCAAATAGTTCTTTGTTTTCTCCTCTACCTTATTAGGACATTCAATTCTATTCACTCTAGGAGAATCAAATGGGGACAAGTTGTAATGTAATGAAACTGTGACTGAGATCAAGCCCATTTGTTGTTTAAAAAAGTAGAAAAGATGAAATTGATCTTTATAGACCTTCTCCAGCCATCCATAATACAGATTTACAAATTGAAAAAATTTATTCATTACGAATTACTGAGAAGAGACATGAAGTGCGTTTTCCCAAATTACGTGATAATGCTTAAACTCCTTATTCAAAATTTCGAGAGTAACAACTTGATTAAACGACAAACCCATACAAGAAGACTTGAAGAGTTGGGACGGGGGGGTGGATTGAAAATTTTCTCTTAGACTTGGAATAATTGATCTCAGAATTTGATGAGAGGAAAGGGCATTTAAATTAATTCCAGGAGTGATTTCAAGATTCGAAATAAGGTCAGTATCCACACATTGAACCAACATATTCTGATTAAGGATTGGATGAAGAATTCTATCGACACTATCAAGACAAGGCTCTTCATTGCAATGTTCTTGATCAAGTTCACTTATAATCGTATCATCATGTGATTGTTCTTCTTTAAGTTCTAGATAAGGAAAAACATCAATAGGCTCGGTTTTAGTTTCCCCATCACTCTTACAGGCATGCTCTTCAATCACAATATGACCACAAGATTGCTCTTCAACGGAAGTTTTATTAATTTCAACCTTTTCTTCTTCTGCAGTCATATAGTCAAGGTCTGAATCCAAATTCGGATAGGTTGGACACTGACTCAAATTATCATCAATTAGGCAATGACTATGGAGTTGCTCTTTTAAAGGCTCTTTAATGACCTCGGCAATGGAAGGCTCAACTAAAGATGTTTCTTGGTGGTGCATGTTAGGTTCCCTTCCATGGATCAGATCCAAGATTTGCTCTGTGACTGCTTCAGGTAATAATAACAGAGTATCTCGTATGATTTGATTGATATCCCTCTTAGTTTCAACATGAGGTTTTGAAACATTATTCTCGAAGTACTCTGTAACATTCTTATGGATTGCAGGCACACTCATAATTTGGAACATATCAGGAGAGGAATGGTCCAATTGAGAAAACACATTGTCAATATATCGATTATCAACGGCACAATCATTGCTAGACTGACACTCTAAAATTTTATCAATGTTCCTACTCCAACTATCAATTAACAAATTTGTGAACATGTCATACCCAGTGATGGATCCTGGTGCTAAATAATCAAACCATAGTTGAACATCCCCTTGCAAGGATTCTCCTAAGGCTCGCATATAACTCGCATATAAACATCTTCATTGTTTGCACCTCTAGATTCCATGTAATCCCACAAAATATCCAGATGACTTTCAATAGATATATCCTTATTTCCATTGAACCGGGGCATCCTCCTAGTGTAATCGTTTGGCATAGGATGAGGTGACCCTGATATTTCAGAAAAGTCAAAAGGAGACGGTCTGTCTTGTTTTTTCACAGCTCTGGTTACTTGGCTATAAAGATTTGACTAGGACTGACTTCTAGGTTCATGTCGACTTACAGGTCCACTTGGGATGGTTGGGAAATATTTGTTGCATGGTGTTATCACATATATAGTAGTCGGGCTACCATATTCTATTTTTCAGATACAGTACATTTTTCAGCCGGATCTCTTACATATGAGATGTTGAGATGAGCAGTTTTGTCGGATCATTATTTTATTTGTGGACTATTGTACTCTCCTATGCTAGGAGTGAGTCTCAGGACACTCAGATTTGAGGACTGATGTAGCCATTTAGTCATTTACAGAGCAATTATTGATGCCCAGATTTGTATCAGTACTTTCTCATTGGACATATGTTGGTTCAGATGGATTATATGCAATGTTCCACCAAGTTTCTGAAACGGGAGGGCGTGGAAGCGGGGAAATGCACATTGGGGACGTGTAGAGACACCCCAAAATTTTGGGGTATTTTAGGGGACGGGGGGGCGGCGAGGCACTAGGGTCCCTAACATAGGAGGGTCGGTGTCTAAAATTATAAAAAAGAAAAAAAATTAATAAAAATATGAACCCCAACATATAAACATATCAATTCCTCATCCCATAACCATTTGCATACTAGCATGCTTATGTTCCCGAAGACTTTAGTGTAATTTAATGTAATCGTTATAGCCAAGCTTATCATATCGATGTTTGTTTCTTTTTATTTGTTTCTATTTTGTTTTAAAATGACCATTTAGTGTAAAAGCCTAAAATTGAAGATGAACCATTTCTTTTTTAAGTAAAAAAATTTAAAAAATCAAGGGCAGTGGGGGCCTGTCGGAGCCCCCCATTTTTAGGAGGGGGCGTGTGGGAGCCCCCCAGTCCGGGAAACTCCTAGACCCGTGTTTCCCCAAGTTTCGCAAAAAGGGGGGTGTTGGGAAACGTTTCCCTTGGAGCCCCCCAGCCCCCGGGGCGTGCGAAGCGTAGGGGACGAGCCCCCGACCCTGGGAGGCGCATCCCCGTGGAACACTGATTATATGCATGATTATGGATCAACTTTTATTATATTGTATTATGGTTATCATTGCTCTTATACTCATCTTTGTGACATGTGTTAACATGTAGTGTCTTGATTTGGCGGTCATAATTATATTGACTTTGATGTATTTGTATTATGTATTGATGTCCCTACTTAGAATTGGAATTTCATGATCTATACTCATTGGTTTTACCCTCCTTTGGGAGAATAGAGGTAGTCATTCCCACCATTGTGTTGGCTTGCTAGTGTTGGCTTCATCTCTCACTGTCTCCACCCATCCATTACATTCCAGTTTTGGTTTTTAACCCGACTTACTACTTAACTTGTGGCATGGAGGACCTTTCCCTGCTAGAACCTTTGTTGGACAAACCTCCCTGTTTATATTGTGTCTCTGCTCTTAGTTGGTGACAGAACTTGCCTTCGGTGAGTTGGATTGTATGCCTAAATCATTCTGGTTGGTTGTCCCCATGTTTGGCACTGTGCAGAACTCCCCCTGGTCACTTGAGATGTTGTTGGCAAAAACTAAAAGCTCATGTACTACTTGTATTGGAAAATGTTATATATGCGCCCATGGAAAATGAAAAATGCTAAACTGTGTTTCTTAACATATGTGAAAAAGGGCAAGAGCAATGAAATGCTAAAATACCCCTTGAAGGGTATAAGAAAAGGTCCAAAAAGCAATGGTTAAATATATATCCAAATATTGTTGACCTTATAAAGTTGAATGTGTCCCAGATGAAAGCTGCAATTAGCTATGCTTTTAAGCACTAGTGAAGTCCCAAAAGGTCATATAGGCCAAAAAGGCCATGGATATAAAATTGATGGTCCTAATGAACTTGGATCAAACTTGATGTAGACATGATGCCTAAGTTGAATCAGCACTCCCTAAACAACTCAACCATTTGTGAGGCACTGCCATTCCCTATGTTGTTGTTTGTCCGGCATTGGTTATAGTGAGTATTTCCCTGCCATATCCAAAGTGTCATGATGTCAAGTAGGAAGTCATCCTTTGTCCTAGCCTTGTCAATTTCATCCTTCACCCTTCACTAGCAAATTGACTACGACTATGAAATGAGTATGGTCCTGAAAGTCTAGTCTGAGTAATAATAAATAAAGCCCTATATATGTATTTGGTTAATGTACCACCAGTGAAATGACCGCTACTTGTTGTGATTGTAGCTTAAATGATTTGTAGAGCATGTCTTAGCCTTATAACACTTGCAGCAGATGGATGATAGTCTAGGTTATATTATTGGTATTTGGTCATGTACAGATGGTTATATTGTCTATTGGATATGGTTGATGATCAGGTAGAGACCTGGAAAGGGTATGAGTATACACCCTAGATGGATTTGGACTCTCTGAGTCTAATGAGATAGTTTATTTTCAGTTCCGGGCACTTGCAAAGATGGTCAGGCTCATTTTACTCTTTTAATGCAGTTTTGCTTCACATGATGATGTGTCTGAGCAAGGAGATTTTTTTTATTGGATATCCTAGGGCGTTGTATGGGCATAGGGGGTGCAGCCACTTGATTGTACCATAGTACCCCCATCCCAGAAAGCTTGACGGGCTCAGTTTAACAACGCAGGAACCCTAGGAGGTTGTTTTGGTAGGTTCACGATTCCTAAGGCAGATTAAAAAATGATTAAATGGCTATTGAAGAAATTTTTTTGGGTTACTGAGGCAAGGAATTGACATGGGATGAGTCATGATGATGAGTGTGATGTCCTCCGCACCTCCAGCAGTTCCAGCACCTGATTGGGCCCACACCTATTTTTTGGGCATTTTTATATTATTTTCTGGAGCTTTTGGGAGGCTCGCGATTTTCTCAAGCAGGCACAAAGTCAAAGAATTAAAATATTATTTTATTTTATTGTGCCATGGGGCACCCAGAGGGAGTTATTTAACACTTCATGGACCCACCATGTGCTTCATTTATTTTTTGTTGAGTGGGATACCCTCTGTATGGGTGATTTAGTCCACTTTGGTACTTTATGGTTATATTAATCCATGTATTGTATGCTGAGCTCATCTCAACCATTGATTAGAACATTTTTATCTTTTAATCTTAGCCACTCATTTTGAAAGTGGTTAGGATTTTGGTCCTCTCGTTTCTATTTAAAGGAGAGAGCTTCTCGTTTGTAAAGGGTCTTTGGCTCTTGGGTTTGATTAATAGAAAGATTTTTTGTGGATATTTTCTCGATCTGCTTTGCATCTGATGTTCTTCGATGGTGATTGGAAAGTCTTTCACTTCCTAGCATTCGGGAAATTGTTATGAGATCTATATTTTTGGGGGATCATTGTCTTGTCTACAGGAGGACGACTTCAACTTGGGCGTTTTTGCAAGGCGACCTCAACTCACTTGGATTATCTTCGATTTTTATCAGGGAGTTTTCATTACTGTTGTGGTGACCTATGATTTCTTCTTGCTATTTTTCTGCCGCATATAGCTTCTTTCCCATGTCACAGCAAATCTGATATGGTTGACGTTTGTTGTGCAGGAGAGAGGGTGCATTGACTTCCTCAGGCAAACACTGGACATAGAGCTCGTTTCAATCTTCTCAAATTAATCGGGATGGCAGGGATCATCATCATCAAGGCATCTACAATCATTTCCAGGTGAGATCTAACAGGTAAGTCTCTTCTCTTCAAATCTCAATCCATTGTACCTGCTTTTCTTAATTTTTTTCTGAAAAAACTCCTAAATAATAAAAATCCAAAAAAATATTTAATCGAGGAACTGCTTGATCTTTGACCAAACCATTTTTGGGTTTTGTAGATCGGGCATCCCCCTCACTGAATCATCCTCAACAATGCCCTAATTGTGACTGGTTTTCCCTAGACCTGACTTTTTGACCGCTCAAACCCCAACGCCCCACTGAAAATTTGACTTTTTCCCGAGTTGACTTTTTCATCCAGGACCTTGCCTAGTTTTCTTAGACCCTGCTAAAAAGGATTTGAGGAGTCCAATCCTCAAGTGCAAAATTCTTCTTGCAAGAAATCATATGGCTCTGCTGCAAAACCAACCTCTGCTCTGCACATCAATATCTCAACGCATCACAGCTGCTCAACACTGCTGATCATCACAGCTGCTCATCTCTGTTGCTCATCGCTACTGCTCATCACTGCTGCTCATCACTACTTCTCATCTTTGTTTCTCATCACTACTGCTCATCACTATTGCTCATATCTGCTGCTCATTGCTACTACTCATCACTAGTGCTCATCTATGATGTTGGTCATCTACTAAGTCATCACTATATATCGATAATTCATTTCACTGCCATACACTGCTCATGTACATCATTGTACACCTCATCATACTTAATTACTGAACAAGAAATTCTGCTATGTTTTCACTGAACAGAAGGCATGCATCGTCATGCATCATCATCATAGGTATGCATCATCGTCATAGGTATGCATCCTCATCATCAAATATGCATCATCATCATCTCAGTGTGCACCGTTTATACATCATCATCATCAAGTATACATCATAGTGCATAAGAGAGAATCATCACAATATGGTATGCATGTACATCATATTGTATAGGAGTGCATCAACATCATAGAGTGTACATCATTATCACATGCATTATCATCATAAGGTGTATCATATCATAGCATAAAGTTTATGCAATATCATCATTATAGCCTCCATAATGTATTGAATGACTTCAAAGAGATATACCAATATATAGCCTCACATACTAAGATCAAATAGGAACTCTATCCATGAGAGACGTGTCATCACAAGAGAAACCCAGCAGAATGAACCATACCTTTTTGAAGATCACAAGATGAAGAAACAGTAGAAAAAACAAAATAATCTCTAGATCTTTTCATCACATATCCCTCGTAACAAGCTTTCCAACAAGCCAAGAATTTTGTAATTCTGATTCCAGATGAGAAAGATATGTCAATTTTAGTGAAGATGCCCAGAAAGTTTTCTGTCACACAATTTCGCACTTTTCTCCAAACTATGCGAAATTCCTAACAGAATTGGTGATGAAAAAATGAAATGCTTGATATTCTATTTATATGGGTTGTAGAGAAAAAATATTACCTTGAGCTGACATGCAATTCAAAATTACAAATAATTAAATTCTCTTTTGTTTAGTCGGCTCACCCAAAAAGGTGGGGTACCCCAACTTGAAAAATTCATATCTCTTCAACCGTAAGGAACCACGTGATGTGCCACCTACCGTTGGAAACAGAACGACAAGGGATATCTCCCCATGATGGGTTTATTTGCAATCCCATGGTCCAATACCCTTAAAATCTTCAATTTGTTCAGGATGTCAAAGACCCCACACATGAGGGTGCAAAAGACCATACCACCAACTACAAGAGTTTCAAAGTCTTCTTCAACATATCAAGGAACGTCCATGGGCTCTACCTCCATCTACATCCAAATATCCATATAACCACAAATAGGACCATACATCATCATGGTTCAAGTTCTCCATATCATTAAAAACATATCCAATGGTTCCACTATATATTCATCACCATAAGAGTACCAAAACACCAAAAGAGGGGTACAAAGACCTCACCACTAGTTTGCAACACCTTACAGGCTTCATATGCATGATAACAAGGATACTACATGCCAATGACCATATAGAGTCCAAAGAATATCAAACCACCATATATGTGGGTTCAATATCTAAACTTTAGAGGACACCAAGCACCCCATAATAATGGGTTCCAACATACCACCATAAGTGTGGGTTCCAAGAACTTCATCACGGGTTCTTCAACAAGCAAGAGGCTTCATAGGCTTCTTCAACCACCTCAACCATACTAGGAGACCCTCAAGGCTCAAGATCCATCATGACATCACCTGTGGGGTTTCCAAACCTCCTGCTGGGGTACCATGACACCATCAGAGCATGAATGACCACAGAATGGGTCATTAATGCTTTTCCAACCCATCTAGGGTTTCTCCATCATCTACAAGGGCTTCAAGACCATCTCTAGGGTATTCAACACCATTAGCAAGGTCTTCAACATCTTCAACAAGTTGGTGGCATCAAGATCCATCCTCATGGGTACAAGGACCTTGTCAACTGGGTACAAGGTGCTTCAAGGCACAAACCCACTCTGTAAAGGATCCAAGGCACTACTGGTGAGACTTAGTGGCATCAATGACATCCTATGGGGCCACTGCAAGTCCATGTTGTCATCAATGACAATTTCATCAACAACTACAGCGTTAGAGTGAAGAGGAATTCCACTGCAAGGAAAGTCCTAGTATTCGTGTGGGAAGATCGGAGTCACCTCTGCCTCAAACTGTGGGTGAAGGATAGGATAAGGCAACTACAACAAATCGGGAAAGGGATTGAGGATTGCTGCTATGGCTTAGGGAGGTGGACATTGGGATAGGAAAGGTTGTTGTGGCAGCAGATAAAAGAAGAGGGAGGGCTAAGAAAGGCAGTTAAGGGTGAGTTTACGATGGGAGCTGATTTAGGGCTTTTAAGGAAGAATTAGGACTGTTTTAGGGCCTTTTGGAATAGATTTTGAGAATTTCTCATTTTTTGTATTTTTAGGATTCCCTATAATTCTGCTTTAGGGTTTTGAGGGCTTTAGAGGCTAGGGCGAATTTGTAGGGAAGGTGGACGAAATTTTAGGGAGGCCCAAAAGTGCAAAAAATTATTTTTTTCCTTTTTAGGGTTTCTAACATAAAATTGCAGACCTAAATTTAACCTAAAACTAATCCTAAACTAACACTAGAACTAGGTTTTTCTAGAAGAGAAAAGGTGTGAAAACCAAGGGAACTAACCCTAGCAAAAAGCCCTACCACAACCTAGGGCATCTAGGGAGGATGGCTAACCTAGAGAGGAAGAGTTCCTAGGTCAAGCAACTAGCTTAGAAAAACCAAGGAGAAACCCTAGGGCACCCTCACAAGGAGACGTGCCTCAATTTGCTAAGAAGACATGCCTCAGTTTGTTAAGATGAGAAAAATGAAAGTTAATGGCCTATACTAGGAAAAAGTGCAGCACTAGGGCTACCACTAAGACTTGAACATGCACATCCACCATCATTCAAACAAAAAGATGAGAAGCCTGAACTTTTTGTGCTCATGTTCATCCAACAAATCAAAACATCACCAAACAAAGAACTTCACCAAAGAATTACCAAACAAAGGTTGCATTAACCCAGAAAAAAAAACTTCCTCAAGAGGAACACATCCATCCAAAGATCCCTAGAAAGGGTAAAACAAGTGCATAGTGTATTATCCCATAAGTTTTGTTCTACAATGAAAGTGAGGAGATCTATTAATATGATCTCACACTCACTTTTTAAAAAACATCCAGGCCTACATGCCTTAAAATAAGTCAACTTGAAAATATAAAATGTCAACTGAAAATTAAAAGAAAATAATAATAAAATCTAACCTAAGGTAGGCTTAAGGTAGGCTACCTGGGGTATTTGTACCCCTAGGTGCCAAAATACGCTCAAATAAGTGAATCACTCCGAACAAAAAAGATTGGAGTGAGCTAGAGAGAGGGCATTATACCCCATCTAACCCCTAGAATGTTGTAAATTCCCACAACGCCCTCTTCAAAGCATCAACAGGCCTGGCATGGAGGGCTACTTTCCTCTGAGGAGATAAGGCCAGAGAGAGAAGGTTCCCACTGACTGAAGGGCTAGAAGGGTGTCCAAAGTGGCTGCGAATGAAGACGTGTGTCTTCTAGCTGAAGCAGAGGCCACTAGAGCTCAGAAACAGAATGTGGAGCCATATAACCTAGTGGTAAAAACTTAGGAACCCCGGACACCAACCCCGAGGTTAAAAACCCCATCAAAGGGAATTCAGCAGTGCCATTAAGCCATAGTACTCCTAAAGGATGAACCAAAGGGCCTAGCCATGACCACCATTGCTCTATAACACCCCTCTTGGTCGAAACAATTGGCCCTCTCTCCCTGGGGTACACCTGAAGGTGCGTTGAGTACAGGTGCTGTGTAACAAACAGAAAAAGGACTGTTCATTGGACCTTTCCAAATCTCATCTCATTACAATGAGTAGATCATCAAATTACCTGTGCTATAGAATTTTGGGTAGAGAATAATGTGGAAGGATATATTATAGAGTTTGTTGTGGAAAATTTGTTGGGATATTATTAAACCCACTCATAACTTACGATAAAATATTTAATCATTATTTGATTAAATTCCTACCCACTAGCTAATTAGTTGGCATCCACTTGCACCTTAAAGTCAACACATGCCATCTATACCCTAGGAATGCTTTATTTTTTATTCTCGGTTGATCTTGACCACTTTATTGACTCCCAAAATTAGTAACTGCGCTTTCTTGCATATTCTTCCTTATTCTGCTTTTATCCATCTTTTCTGTGGATAAGGTAAAGCTAGTTAACTAGGAAACTGGCAGCTTTTGTTGCCAACCCATCCTCCATTATTTTCTCTCCATATTCCAGGATTAGCAAGTCTTTCCTTCACTCATCGTCACTCACTCATGCTATTGCTAATTCGTGAGGTCCTTGATAGATTAAGAAAGTGCTTTAGCCACCTATGGGGGTTTGTCATAATTAGTAAGCCTGCTTTATGAGCTAGCATGGGTTGTCTTCCATCAACTCTATTTTCCTATATAAGAATGTATTACCTATGTAATAATATCAATTATCATTTATTGATCATTCATTAATGTGTGTTCATTAATTCCTCTTCTTCTCTCCTTATGCTAATTCTCTGCAATTCCTAGTGAGGTTAATTGTGTGCTTAGATGCTTAACTTGATTATGGAATTCATGTTTCCATCAAGGATTTAAAATTCTAACATGGTATCAGAGCGCAAGGTTTCCCAATACATCAAGGCTCTACATGATATCAACAGCTTCAAGCTCTGACATGGTATCAAAGCCTAGGATATCAAAGTTTTGACATGGTATCAAAGCTTTGGGATCTCATCAATTAATTCTCCTTTTCATATTTGCAGGTTTATTTGCAGGTGCAACAGCTTCAATATGGATTCAAAAGTTCCTATACTATATCATTTCAACTATGCCGATTGGAAGCCAAAGATGAGCACATACTTGAAGAGGCAATGTCTCTTTGATGTCTCCATTGGTGCTTTGAGCGGACCTGAGTCTTATGAAGAGAAGATTGACTGGCTGAATAATCGTGATAGAGCTTATGGAATCATGTGCTTGGCAATGTCTCCAAATATACATCATCTCATAAGATCCTGTTGATATCCATTTGAGCTTTGGAAAATTTTGGAAAAAGCTTTTGGTGTGTAGGAAGTAAAAGATGAAGAATGGAGCAAACCCAACATCTCCTCATGTGCTCTCTCTCAATATGTCTTGGCCTCTACATTCTCTGATGAATTCATTCATGATGAAGAAGTTTCTCATACAGTTCATGTTGTTGCTACCCTCTTTGATTCAAATGCTTCCTTATTCAATCAAGAAACAAATATTGAAGAGCAATCTTTTTCTATGTCTCTTGAAGATAATGATGATGAAAAAGAAGTAACAGATAGAGTTGCTATTGTTATTGATGATCATTCACTCACACATTCATTGTTCTCTATGTCTTCTATCTTAGATTCTGAGATCTATGTGCCAGATCCTTCACACTTTGTGCATACATCTCTTATTGATGGTGCGCAACCCAGTGACTTTAAAGATGTTTGCTTAGCCATATCAAGTCCTATTAGTGTCTTTCCACTTACCTTACTTTATGTCATATGCTTCTGCATCTCCTCCTTTGCTCTTGGAATCAATACTCAGAGCCTGTTTGAAGATTTTGAACATCTCCTTCCTTCCTCCTTTCATACTTCTATTACAGAGGATTCATTATCAGTGTATTCCCATGAGTCTACTAATATGCTTATATGTGTTCTTTTGAATTCTTTGGAAGCTAGATCAACCCATGGAGCCCATGCCTTCGCACTCTTTGATCCTATGCCTTCTCTGTGTTCCTACATGATCACTTGCACACACCCTCTCTGTGTAAATGAAGTTGGAGATCTCATACATTCGTTTGGACTCTTATTTCACCTTTCTGGAGCTGATTTCATCTCTATTGGTTCAAAGTTCAAGTCATTACCATAGTTTTAAAAATTGAAATCAGACTCGGAATCGGTCAAGGGTCAACTCGAAATAGGAATCGGAATCGGTAATGAATCGGTCGATTTGAATTTAAAGAATCGATTTGCTAAAAATATATATAAAATATTTAAATTTAAAAAAACAACTTTTCCAAGATTATAATCCATGATTCCAAGACATTGAAGACAAAATATCCAAAATCTGCTCATGTATATACGATATAAGAGTCAATATATCAAAATGGCACAAAGTGTACTGTAGTCTAGACTCTGTGCAATACATAATATATATCTAGGATACTGGAAGTCTGGAACTCGAACAAAATACATAATCCATGAGGCCTAGGCCCTATATAGTAAAGGATATATATATGGCCTATAGAGTCCAAAAAACATGCTACATAATCAACTACATAATGCATCATCAATGATCATCATCAAATTCAGCACCACTACTAGAACTAGAAGAAGAACCAGAAGGACTAGCAAAGGCATCATCATCTGGCTCAGTCTCGGGCTCCTCAGGATCAAAGTCATCTACTAATGAAGTAGTAGTACTGGATGAATTAGGTTAGGAATTAGGTCCTGTAGTTGGGTTGGGTTGGGTGGGTATTAAGTTAAGGAAATATATATATATATATATATATATTATAATAATAAAAAACACCGGCCTAGATCATAACTCGAACGGTCAAATCGGTTCGGTATCGAACCGACCAGTTTGGTGTCTGAACCGACCGGTTCATTACCGAACCGGTCACCGATCCGGTTTACCAGCCGGCTTGAACTGGTTTGGTACATTTACTAGCCGGTTTGGTACCAAACTGATGAACCAGACGGTTTCGATTCTGGTTCAACCGTTTTTAAAACTATGGTCATTACATCATCTTGGATCTGATTACAACTCTCAAGAGCTTTCACATCATTGGATCTCAATTGTTCTACATGGTCCTAGTTTCCATCCTGCAGCTATCCTTGATCCAAGCGAGCAAATTTCTCTTCTTCCATAGAAGAAGATTCCTCTAGACATCAGCATTTAGTTTGGAGCAACATCAACAGCATTTTTGGTTTGCCTCTCATGTCCTATATTGAGGGAGGATTTTCTCCATGTGGTTTTGCCTCTTTCCTCAGCTTTTTGGACATAATGATTGTTAAAGGGTGACCATAGCGTTATTGTTGGGGCCTATATACACCTATATTTTTGACATACCATCATAAAGTCAGACTTAAAGGGGGGTGTTGGGATATTATTAAACCCACTCATAACTTATGTTAAAATATTTCAGCATTATTTGATTAAATTCCTACCCACTAGCTAATTAGTTGGCATCCACTTGCACCTTAAAGTCAACACATGCTATCTATACCCTAGGAATGCTTTATTTTTTATTCTTGATTGATCTTGACCACTTTAATGACTCCCAAAATTATTAACTGCACTTTCCTGCAGATTCTGCCTTATTCCGCTTTTATCCAGCTTTTTTGTGGATAAGGTAAAGCTAGTTAACTAGGAAGCTAGTACTTCTATTGCCAACCCATCCTCCATTATTTTCTCTCCATATTCCAAGATTAGCAAGTCTTTCCTTCACTCATCATCACTCACTCATGCTATTGCTAATTTGTGAGGTCCTTGATATATTAGGAAAGTGCTTTAGCCACCTATGGGGGTTTATCATAATTAATAAGCTTGCTTTATGAGCTAGCATATTTTCCTATATAAGGATGTAGTACCTATGTAATAATATCAATTATCATTTATTGATCGTTCATTAATGTGTGTTCATTAATTCTTCTTCTTCTCTCCTGATGCTAGTTCACTGCAATTCCTGCTGAGGTTAATTGTGTGCTTAGATTCTTAGCTTATTTATGGAATTCATGTTTCCATCAAGGCTTTAGAATTATGACAAAATTGCCTATCATTTTCTCAAGTAGAAACATTTTTAAGAAGACACCCTTTTAGTTGATATATGGACAGGAAGTTGTTGCTCCTACATAATTTTTGGCACCTATCATGTATATTGCACACACTACACATATGACGAATGAAGAATCAGTTGTAGAACAAGTGGCAAAGTAGATGATGTTGGAAGAATCTAGGTTTATGGATGACTTATATCAATCTGTGGTAAAAGAAAGATAGAAAGTGTGGCATGATTTCCACGTCAAGAACAATTCTTTTGTGAAAGGAGCTTTCATCTTATTATATAATATAGAATATTTGAAGAACCCTATAAAGCTTCAAATCCACTCACTATTGACACAGATCTGTCGACAAGGGTTCACACTCTGTCGACACCCCTCAACACCATGATCTCCCAGAGCACCAGCCCAAACAAGTTTTACCCAGTCCAACAATACCTATGAAACAGATGAAGTCTCACCCGAGATGTGTTGTCGGAACCACGTTTCCGCAGTAAGGAGGAGGACCTGCGCACCCTATTTTCCCACTATTCTCTTACTGTTACGATACTAACCAGAGATTTAGGAAAGGATTTTATCATCATTTTAATCGCATCGATGACCATTCACATTAGATTGCATCATTTTACTCATTCATAAACAGATCGACAAACATAACATCATTCAGTGTGGAGAGTGTTATCACATATATAGTAGCCGGGCTACCATATTCTATTTTTCAGATTCAGTACATTTTTTCAGCCAGATCTCGTACATATGAGATGCTAAGATGAGCAGTTTTGATGGATCATTATGTTATCAGTGGACTATATTATTCTCCCATGTCAAAAATGAGCCTCAGGACACTCAGATTTGAGGACTGATGTAGTCATTTAGTCATTTGCAGAGCAGTTAATGATGCCTAGTTTGTATCAGTGTTTCTCATTGGACAAATGATGGTTCATATGGATATATTTGCATGGTTATGACTCAGTTTATATTATATGGTGTTATGGTTATCATTGCTCTTATACTCATTTTTGTGACATGTATTAGCATTTAGTGTCATGATCTGGCGGTCATAAATATATGGACTTGGATGTATTTGTATTGTGTATTGATGTCCCTACTTAGACTTGGAAGTTCCTGATCTATACTCCTTGGTTTTACCCTCCCTAGGGAGAATAGAGGTAGTCATTCCCACCATACTCCAGCTTGCTAGTGTTAGCTTCATTCGATTCATTGTCTCCACCCATCCATTTTCTTCCAGTTTTGTTTTAACTCGACTTACTACTTGACTTGTGGCATGGAGAACCTTTCCCCGCTAGAACCTTTGTTAGATAAGCCTCCCTGTTTATAGTGTGTCTCGGCTCCGAGTTCGTGACAGAACTTGCCTTTGGTGAGTTGGATTGTATGCCTAAATCATTCTGATCGGTTGTCCTGATGTTTGGCACTGTGCAGAACTCCCCCTAGTCACTTGAGATGTTGTTGGCTAAAGCTGAAAGCTCATGTACTACTTGTATTGGAAATGTTTATATATGCGCCCATGGAAAATGTAAATTCTAAAATGTGTTTCTTAACATATACGAGCAAAGGGCAAGAGCAATGAAATGATAAAATACTCCGTGAAGGGTATAAGAAAAGGTCTCAAAAGCAATGGTTAAATATATGCTATATCCAAATATTCCCGACCTCATAAATTTGAATATGTCCTGGATGAAAGCTACAGTTAACTATGCTTTTAAGCACTGGTGAAGTCCCCAAAAGGTCATATAGGCCAAAAAGGCCATGGAAATAAAATTGATGATCCTAATGAACCTGGATCAAACTTGATGTAGACATGATACCTAAGTTGAATAAGCACTCTCTGAACAACTCAACCATTTGTGAGGCACTGCCATTCCCTGTGTTGTTGTTTGTCCGACATGTGGTTATAGTGAGTATTCCTCTCCATATCCAAAGTGTCATGATGTTAAGTTGGTAGTCATCCTTTACCCTAGCCTTGTCAATTTCAGCCTTCATCCTTCACTAGCAAATTGACTACAACTATGAAGTGAGTATAGTCCTGAAAGTCTGGTCTGAGTAATAATAAATAAAACCCTATAGATGTATTTGGTTGATGTACCGCCAATGAAGTGACTGCTACTTGTTATGATTGTTACTTAAATGATTTGTAGAGCATGTCTTATCTGTGTAACAGTTGCACCAGATGGATGATAGTCTGAGTTATATTATTGGTATCTGGTCATTTACAGGTGATTATAATGTCTATTGGATATTGTTGATGATCAGGCAGAGACCTGGAAAGGGTATGATTATGCACCCTAGATGGATTTGGACTCTCTCAGTCTAGTGAGATAGCTTATTTTCAATTCTGGGCACTTGTAGAGATGATCAGGCTCACTTTACTCTTCTGATGCAATTTTGCTTCACAGGATGATGTGTTTGAGCAGAGAGATGTTTTTATGGGATCTCCTAGGGCGTTGTATGGGGCATAGGGGGTGCAGCCACTTGATTGTACCATAGTACCCCCATCCCAAAGAGGCTAGTGGGCTCAATTGGACAACGCAGGCACCCTAGGAGGCTGTTTTCACAGGTTCACATTTCCCGAGGTAGATTAATAAATGATTAAATGGCTATTAAAGAAATCGATTTGGGCTACTGAGGCAAGGAATTGACATGGGATGAGTCATGATGATGAGTGTGATGTCCTCCGCACCTTCTCCAGCAGTTGCAGCACCTGATTGGGCCCACACCTATTTTTTGGGCATTTTTTATATTATTTTCTAGAGCTTTGGGGAGGCTCACGATTTCCTCAAGGAGGCACAAAGTCAAAAAATTAAAATATTATATTGTTTTATTGTGCCATGGGGCATCCAGAGGGAGTTAGTTAACACTCCATGGACCCACCATGTGCTTCATTTATTTCTTGTTGAGTGGGGTACCCTCCTCATGGGTGATTTAGTCCACTTTGGTACTTTATGGTTATATTGATCCATGTATTGTATGTTGAGTTCATCTCAACCATTGATTAGAACATTTATATCTTTTAATCATAGCCACTCGTTTTGAAAGTGGTTAGGATTTTGGTTCTCTCGTTCCTATTTAAAGGAGAGAGATTCTGATTTGTAAAGGGTCTTTGGCTCTTGGATCTGATTAATAGAAAAACTTTGCATCTGGTGTTCTTAGATGGTGATTGGAAAGTGTTTTGCTTCCTAGCATTAGGCAAATTTGTGCGAGATCTATATATTTTTGGGAATCATTGTCTTGTCTACAGGAGGGCAAATTTGTGTGAGATCTATATATTTTTGGGAATCATTGTCTTGTCTACAGGAGGGCGACTTCATCTTGGGCGTTTTTACAGGGAGACCTCAACTCGCTTGGATTGAATTCGTCTTGTATCAGGGGGTTTTCATTAGTTTCATTGTGATCTACGATTACATCTTGTTACTTTTCTGAATCTGGGTTTTCTTTCGTTATACGGAAAATCTAATATTGGTGACATTTGCTTGGCAGGACAGAGGGCGCATTGGTCACTTGAAGCAAAACGTTGGGCTTAGAAATCACACAGGTCTCCTCAAATTGATTGGGATAGCGGGGATCATCACCTTCAAGGCATCTACAAGGATTTCCAAGTAAGATCTACAGTTTAGTTCCTTTCTTCCGGATCTCAACGCATTGACACATGCTTTTTCTTCATTTTTCTAAAAAATCCATAAATAATAAAAAACCAAAAATACCAAAAAATAAACCGTTCGATCTCTCGAAAAACCACTGCTGGGTTTTGTAGATCCAGCCTCCCTCTCACCAATTCATCCCTAACGCTGAGCTAGTTTGGCCTGGTTTGCCTTAGATCTGAGAAATTGCCTTCTCAAACCCTAACGCCCCTCACTGAATTTGACTTTTTTCGAGATCTGATTTTTCCGTAAAAACAACAACTTGGGTTTGTAGATCGGGTCCTCCTCACTCCAAATCACCTCCAACGCTGAGCTAGAGGCTGACAGGTGGCCCTAGATCTGAGAAACTATCTTCCGGGATCTTATCATTTCTCATCATTTTTCTGACTTTTTCCCATATCTGATTTTTCAGCATTTTTTCGACTTGGGTTTGTAGATCAGGTCATCCCATCCCATTTCCCATCCAACGCTGAGTTGATGGTCATTGAATTTTCCTAGATCTGAGGATCTACCTCTCCAAACCCTAGCGCTAGCCACCTTACTGCTGGTTTCCCCTGTAGATTGAATTTTCTGGCCAAATAACCTTCTGGATCCATAGATTAGGGCATTTCCCAGGAGGGTCCACTCCAACGTTGGGCATATATTCACTCCATTACCCTAGGTCCAACAGGCACTGATCTCCAACCCTAGCGCTAGCCCCTCTTTGGCCTCTTTTCTTTGCAAATCTGATTTTCCCCTGATGAATCGAGATCTCTAATATTGTCACATCTATCATCGAGTCTATCCATCAGTACTAGATAGCCCTAAGACTGTCCTTGCCCTCCTTGCATTGGTCACGTTTCCCAAGGCAGCGAAAATCTTCATCAATTGCTAGTACCTCAACCCTAGATCTAATATTTACCCCATAAGTCACCTGTGTTCCACTTTGGATCAACCCTCATTTGTCTAAAACCCTTATCCAAAGCCCTGGCACACTTAGTGACACCTTCCACAGATCTAAGGTCTCCAATTACCTTACACCTTACGTACCTCAAGTCTTATTGATCTGATCTCTCCTATCGGGAGCAGATTTGGGTCTCCCCCTTTGTTGTCTTGGGCTAGATAACATAAAGTGAAGGCTGCCTTGATTGGTGTGACAACCATCCATTTGGGAGTTTAGGCAGTCTTGGTTCCACCTCCTTAGTTGCTTGTCCCTCTACCATCCATCCTGGATCCACCTTACAAAGGCAACTATAAGGTTGGTGATAACAAAGAGACATCGCATCATTTAAGAACATCAACTATTTATTCAAATTGCATCATGAAAACAGTAAAAGCATAAAACATAACATCATAGATCAAGACGCAATGGTTCCAACATCATACGCACATGTCATATTACTTTTGCGCATCAAAACAGGTTCCCAAAATACATTCTCAAGTTCGCAAGACAGAACCGAAATAGCAGACATGGATGTTCAAAAGACAAGCCTAGACAAGATCCCCGATATTATCATTCGCTTCCTTCACAGATTGTTTTCTTCGTCATTGATATCTCCTACTACATTTCTAACTCTATAAATAGGCTTGCGCCTATACAAAATGGTCCACTTCTAAATACGTTCTAACTACTTGGACCAAACACTACAACATAATGACCAAGCCAACTCTTTGTCAACTTCTCTACCTTGCGCACTATCCTTCGACTTGCACACCATGCTTCGTCTTGCGCACCATCCACTGGGCTTACGCACTTTGTGCATCAAAATTGCCTGCCAACAGGCCCCCAACACAAACTTGTGGCCCGTCCTTGAGCCACATCAACTAGATATTGTATCCTCATTTATCTTGATCTTGAAATCTTCATACTGTTGTTTAACTTCATTAACTGTAACTTTTTCCTTCGTGCTAATTGCTGGGCATTCCTCTACATCCTGCTCCGTCAGATGCTCAACAAGTTTGGCGGTGACCTCCTTACGATTGTCCTGCGTACCTTGAAGCGCGTTAACTGCCTTGAGTGCCAAATCCTTGACTATATCTTGAAATTCATCAAGCTGAGTGGTGCGCCACTAATGGCGCTCCCTTGCTTTGGTTGCTCTCTGCTACAGCGCTTTCAATTCCGTTTCCTTCGTCACTTGTACTACAGGGGGCATTGCTTTGGGTGATGTCCTCATCATCGCTAGTTGTGCCTCCGCTTCATTCAACTACGCACTTAACTGCTGCAACTGCTCATCCTGAACCACACTTATCCAAAATTGTGCGGTTGCATCTTTTATTGCCTTAGCCTTCTTTTCAATTTCCTTGAGCTGCATTATTGCATCTTCAATCATTCCCTTGCACTCTGCAACTTGTTCTGGTGGTGTGCTTGGGATCGCCCGTGCCTGCAACTCTTCGTTGTCTCTTCACAGATCTGCAATAACTTGGCCTAGTTGCAGAACCTTAGCTTCTGCGAACATCTTGTCAGGAATGTCAGCGATTTCCTGACATGCAAATGCAATAGATTTTTCTAACAGCACCTTATCATCCCATATCTACGCTTTTTTCCACTATCACTTCACTAAGTGATCGCCAATGATTCCCTCCCTGTCGACAAGCTCCTAGCTCGTGGCCTTCTGCAACCGCACCAGAATGGGGGTGGGAAAATAGTTAACATCGAGCGCAATCGCATGAAACTGTTGTAGTGTCGCATCCACATCCTCACTGCTTGTCTCTAATGCCCGCGGTGGGATTTGCACCACTCTGACTCATTTCCCTGTGCCCAATTCTGCAGCTCTCTGCAACACAACATTTGCTTCTGGTACTTTTTCCAAAATAGCATTGATCAAAGATTGTAACCGAGTCTTTACCTTCTGAAACCCTTCTGTCAAGTGTTGTTTCACCTGCACCTCACGCATAGTAGTTGCCATGGTGATCACGGTAAGAATGCAAGTCACCTGGTCCCCTGTCATGGTCAGCCACTTTGTTCTCCCTTCTTAGAACTATCACTCCATTTCAGAGTCTGTCGGAGTCTTGGATGAGTCCTCTTGCAACTCTTGCTCGCTCTCTTATGCTTGCGTTTGATCTACTGGGGCATTGGGTGGAGGACCCACCGTTGTGTCTGACAACTCTTCGCTATTGACCGACATTCTCCACTTGGCAGGCCTATCATCAACCATTGTGTCAAGCTCCTCATCCATCAACTTATACTAGGTAGTCATCCACTTCTTGTCCTTGTCTCTTCGTGCTTGGATATGAATGGCGTACGGGCCCATCTCAAACCTTGCGACCCGTCGATACTTTGTTGCTGCCTCTTCAAGTAGGCGTAGAACCTTTTTTGCTGCAAGCCATAGTGCATCCCAATACAGGTAGAATTGTATTGCGCAATCAGTCAATCGGTCCTTTTGTTGATATACCACAAATTTTGGTACCTCACGCCCTTACAAACCTAGGCGATTTCAACTTCCATCCCCTGATAATCCTGGGGCTCCATCCATGCAACTAGTACGATCAATATTAACAACCAGGAGTAAGTGAATAACCACTTACCGTCCTAAACAAGCATCGCATCCTCCATAAGCTGGTTCAACAAAAACAGTGACCAGTTCATCTGCACGCCCTATGCACACTGCTCTGCGCATGCTATCACTCCAGATGTGCATTGATTAGGGCAGTTTTTTCTTACCACTCTGACAGCCAAGATCTTCGTCGCAACTCAAATCGCCCGATCATTTATTATGTTGACGACATAGGCTCTCTTGTCGCGATCCACTCCATATTTCTTCTGCAATTTAGCGACTAATCACTTATCATTATCCTTGCTGCGAAAGTATTGCGACGGATCGGGCCCTTTCATGGGAAACCCAATTATCTGCGAAATCAATTCCACCGTGACCGGTACCTTTGTATCCAGCCACAAGTAACCTCGCTGAAAACACGCCAACAACTGCTTTGCACACGCATTGACTTCCACTAAACGACCAAAGTAGGGCATGTGTATGAGGCCTAATAGCCCCGACCTTTGTAGTCCCGACTCCCAACACCCACTACTGCGGTGTGCGCACAACTGGTCTGCCATCCCTCCGATCTTGCGACTCGAACGGCTCCATTGTGCATTCAGTGTATGCCAACAAGTCGTGATCGTTGTATTTCATTCTTGTCAAACAAGGCACAAAGTTGAACGTGCAATGCATTCCCATGGGCATTGTCGACATCCTAATGGGGTATCTCTGGTTCTTCGTTAATTTAGGTCGGGGTGCGCCAGGCTTATGCGAGGGAATAAACCTAGGGATGTCTGCTATTATCACCCCATTTCTTGTCGTGGAGCCTTCAAGTCCAGTTGTTGATGGTCCATCCTGCACCTCCACCTTTGCTTCCACTCTGCTTGAACTTCTGGTAGTCTGTTTCTTCTGCGAGGGCGACTTGGGCTGATTGGCCCCCCTCTTCTTCTGCAGAATCCGTGGAGATTTCGTCTGCATGCTAGTCATCTCTTCCTTAATCGATGTGCCTATGGGTGGCGAATAGTGGATACTACCACTGGAAATCACTTGCGGCATTGCTACAATCTAATCACTCGCAACCTCTCAACGATGCTCTGTAATCGCTCTCTGCTTTGCTCACTCAACGATCATAATGGTTCATCCAACTCGCACCCTGCCAACTCTTATAGCTCGAAAGTACCTGTGCAAAAGATTTCCAATCATCTCGACCAAATCCGCCATTTATCACCCGAATCCGTCGTCAATTTTCCCGATCTAATGGTCGGATTCCTCATAAATGCACGTCCCGTCGAAATGCGTCATCGCCCGACTGGTTTAATTGCTGCATTAATTGCCTGACTTGACCATGTCGCATCCCCACGAATCTTCACCACACTGTTTCCTTGCTGCGACTCTAACCATTCTCTTCTTGCACTGCCACCGATTTCTAGTGCGCCAACCTCCTCTGTACCACCTCTTACATCTTTTTTTTCATTTCGCAGTGCCTTAAGCATCGCGTCGCACCTAGTTATCCTGGTAGGGCTTTAGCTGGCTTCCATTCACTAACTTAGGCAACATTGCGCCATCTAGTTGTTGCAACTGTACCGCACCTCCATCGGTGATGAAATTGATTACATAAGGGCTTAACCAATGCATTTGCAACTTACCTGGATGTTTCGCAAACTTACTGTCATAGAGTAGCACCATATCGCCTTGCTGGAAGTGCTTGGTTTTGATGTGTCGATCATGCAATGCCTTCTGGCAATCCTTTTCAACTCGCTAGTGAAATCCTACAACAAACCAATCTTCTTTAAGCTACAACAACTGCGTCAAGCGTTCTTCCAGCGCTCCTTCGTCATCCATCCCTGTCGCTGCTGCGATGCGTAGACTTGGAACAATATATTCCATTGGCATCACTGCTTCTTGGTCATACACCAACTTGAATGGCGTCTTCCCTGTCAAGCGTTTGCAGGTAGTGCGATAAACCCATAAGATCACCAGAATCTTCAAGTCCCAATCATCGCGATTTACATTGCAGACCTTGGTGAGCGCATGCTCCAATACCTTATTGAACGCTTTCGTTGTTCCATTAGCTTGTGGATGATAGGGAGTTCTCTTCTTGTGTTGAATCTGGAACTCCTCCATCATCGCGTTGATGGTGCGATTGATGAAATGACTCTCTTGATCGCTCATCAATCTCTTCGGACAGCCAAACCGAGTGACAACATTATCGAAAAGGAACCTTGCTGCAATCGCATTAGTGCAATCAGTCACTGGTGCTGCTTCCGCCCATCTTGTGAGATAATCCGTCGCTATGATAATATATCACACACTCGTCCTTTTTCTTGGTGGGTTGATGGGTCCCACAAAATCCACTACCCATTTATCAAATGGCCGCAGCGTCACCTAAGGGACTAATGGGAACTCATCCCTTCGTGATGGCTTCCCAATCCTTTGACATACAACACAACTATTTGCATAATTTGTCGCATCACTGTGCAAAGTTGGCCACCAGAGGCCTACGCGGAGTATCTTCCTGGTAGTTGCACGACCTCCATAGTGTTCTCCTGTAATCCCATCATGCGCTTCTGCCAAGATCCTTTCTTGTTCATGCGGTAAGACGTAATAACATAAAATCTCATCTAGTCCCATCTTGTATAACTGTCCCATGATCAACTGAAAAATCTGCTGCTCGAATGACCAATTATTTCTTCTGGCTGGTGGTGAAATCATCCTGCGCTTTTCCTGTCGACAAAAACTAGATAATTTTCTCATAGTGATCATCAATCATTCCAACCTTGAATAGTTGCGCATCAGCTCGTCCTCAATGTTGGTTGGTTCTTCGCCTGTCTCAATTCGTGACAAATGATCGGGTCCCGCATTCAAGCGACCCGGCTTCACGATGACTTCGAAATCAAACTCTTGGAAGAGTAGCAGCCAATGGCATATTTCCCCCCCCAACAGAGGCTTATTGACGAGGTATTTCAGCATGGAATGAGCAATGAACATCTTAAAATGTATGCCCAACAGATAGTGGCGAAGCTTCTACAACGCACAGACCATCGCCAATCCTTCTCTCTCAGCCATCGTGTACTTCCTTTCTGCCGATGACAACTTGCAACTTGCAAAAGCAATTGGATGATCAATTGCTCCTTCTCCGGGCTGTGCCAGTACGAATCCTAAGGCAATCGATGATGCATCAACGTGGACATGAAATTCCTTTGTTCGGTCCAAAAAGACCAGAATCGAACGCAGTGACCATTTTCCTCTTGAGAGTGTTGAGACGCCCTTGACACTCGGGACTCCATTCGAACTGCGCATCTTTCTTCGGCAACTTCTCCCTCAGTGTTGTGATCGCAGCGTATCCTCAAATGAACTTGGGATAGTATCCTGTATGGCCCAGTGTCGCTCTAAGTTGCTTCACATTCGTAGGTGGAGGCAGATTAACAATTATTGCAATCTTTGTTGGATCTACCAACATCCCTTCCTTAAAAACAATGTGCCCCAACAAAATCCAAAATGGTGCACAAAATATGCATTTCCTCGAATTCAGTGCGATCTAGTGTTGTCGACACCGCTCCAGCGTCAGTCACAGGTTTGCAAGGTGATCCTTTACCAACCCATACACCGTCCAATCACCCGTGTATACTACCAGAAATTTGTGAATGAAGTCCTTAAACACAGCAACTACAATCCTGGAGAATATCGCAGGTGCAGTCTTGAGTCCAAATGGCATCACCGTGTACTGAAAGCATCCCCACTCAGTCACAAAATTCGTCTCATGCCGATCTTCCTTCGCAATATTGATCTGATGATAGTCGGAGAAGCCATCTGTGAACGAGTAGATCTCCTGACCACCTACCCCTTCCAATACTTCATCAGTAAATGGCGTAGGGAATGGATCATGAAGCCATACATCTTTTATCTTCCGGAAATTGACAAAAATCCGTACTTCTCCTGTCTTTTTCCCATGCACGACCATTGGACTGATCCACTCTGACTCTTCGACTGGTTCAATGATTCATGTGTCCAACAATCTGTCAAGTTCAACCTTCACACGTTGTTTGTATCGTGGATTCAGACGATACGGGTGCTGCTTCACTGGCTTGAGTGGTATTTTCATTTCTCCCAAATCTCTTAGGATCCCTTTCATTTGAGAGAATTTGGTCAAAAACAAGTCTTGAAACTCATGTAACTGATCGATGATCTTCGCCATAATTTCTTCATCCCAATAATCTCCAATATTGGCAAACTTCGGTTCCTCTTCCGTTCCAATGTTGACCTTGCGAATCTTCAGCGGCTGATGAACTTTGTCTGTCGACATTTCAGGTATTGCGATATCTCGACTTCCTTCAGATTCTCGGATGTTAATGTTCCTTGGGTCATCCCCGTCGTGAGGTCCCCATGTTACATTGTAACACGCCATCATCAACTGCATCATTGCTACCTCATGCGATTCCTCTAGCAATGCAACTAGAACGATCTCCAATACAACATCGTGGATATGCTGTAGCGTGCTATGAATTACTGGATCGACATCCACAAAACTGAAAGTACGACTGAAACAGATCGTCAAGTCCAACCAGGTTGTGATTTCCCTCCAAAGTTCTGCAGATACATACCGCTGTTGCGGCATTTCATCCAATGTGTGTACAAGAGCATGTACCCACTCATCCTGTGGTGGTGACACCCACATGGTCTGACATGCAATCAAATGATCATTGGGATCATTTCGTCCATCATACTTCTCAGCTGGATAGTGTTTTGCTTCGCCGAAGCGAACTTCCATCAATCTGCGACACAGTGGCCACGCATTGATCAATTTCTTATGTGTCGCCCACCAACGTGCTGGAGTATCCTTCAGTTCTTCCTCCAATGCTAGCAATCTACGTGGTTCTGAAA
Source organism: Pseudotsuga menziesii (assembly GCA_001517045.1). Classification (NCBI taxonomy): domain Eukaryota; kingdom Viridiplantae; phylum Streptophyta; class Pinopsida; order Pinales; family Pinaceae; genus Pseudotsuga; species Pseudotsuga menziesii. The sequence continues at coordinate 506,672 of LPNX010143902.1, read as the reverse complement.
CCTTGTCTTCAAATTCACTGATGAACTTGAGCAAGTTGGGTAATCCTTTGTATGTTGGTAGCTCAACAATCTCCGTTGCAACCCAGCGCAGTGATTGAGTGATTCGTCCACACTTCTGAATCGACACCTCATGTAGCCGATTCTACCAATTTTCTAGTGCATCGTCAGAATCCAAGGATGCAGAGCTCGAGCTTCACCAGCCTAATTCTCTGTCTGTAGTGGGATAGACATAATCCTCCGAAATGTTGTATGCATGGTCCTATCCTCCTACGATTTCTTCCTTGACTGGTTCAACATATCTTCTTCCCTCGCTTGGATCCAATGGGGCTATGACTCTTATGTCACGGTTCTCGAAATTCATTACACACTTCTTAAAGTTTATCACCGCCAAGCTGTCATTAGCCCATCCAATCCCCAGCAGTGCAGGATATGAGCTTCCTTCATCGACAATTTCGATAACATCAAAGTCCGCATGTCTTCATGCCATCGACTTCCACCATTAAGTATGGTACTCGCCCAATTGGCGACACCTTGGCCTAATTGGCCAGTCGTAGTTGTATAGGGGACCAAACCAACTGTGGTTTCTCCATCTTCTCCCATGTCTGCTTTGTCAAAATGTTAACATCCGAGACCAGATCCAGAATAACTGAATCCACATCGTAATCACCAATTTGGACATTCATCCTCATTTCCTTTCCAATTTTCTTCTTGTGTAAGGAATTCACAGTGAAGTCATGTCGATCTTTCTATGGTCAATATAGCAAACTTGCGATCTCGGCTAGTGCATCAGGATTTTTTGCTAGCAACAGGAAACATTCAAAGAAACTTTGCAACATACCATGCTTCCACGATGGTCCTACTGCAAGTGTTGAATCAAAAACATGCGGCATTTCATAATAGGCAACTTACCCATATCTCTTTTTATGGTATCCCTTGTATCAAAGAACAAATCCCTCTCAGCGTCGACATTAAATTGCACCTTTTTCCGATTCGTCAGTCCAACCTGTGGGATCAGACCATCATCCTCTGTTGTCGCACCTCCGCTAGTAATAACTCCAACATTCGAATGTTGAGTTATGGGTTCCGCTGAGATCTTCCCGACTGTAGGACCTTGGTTCTGATTTTGTGGTGGATTCACATTCTAGTTCACATTCTGATTGTGGTTCTATAGTGGTAGAACATTCTTCACCTGCCCTTTTGCGATCAGTTGTGGACAATCTTCAACTGTATGGTCTGCGGCGGTACAATAGGTACATTGTGACTGAAGATTTGGGAAATATCGACCGAAACCTTCATTTTGTCTCCCTCGGAATCCTCCGCGAAAGCCTCCTTGTTGTTGATACTGCTGCTATTGCAAGGGATTCAGCTGTGGCGGAACAAACTGCGATTGTGTACTGTGACTGCTACAAAGAATACTGCATCTGATTATACTGTGGTTGCGTCGGAGCAAACTACGATTGCAGCGGTACATACTACGGTTGCGGCTTTTGTGGTGGAGGTCTCTCCGTCGATCAATGTTGTTCTCCTTTCATATAAATTGTATTCATTGTCCTTTCCTGGAGCAGATCGTATGCTTGAGAATCCTTCTCTTCATGGCCAACAGAATGACAAAAATTACAGAACAAGTTCGCAGGCTTGGATACCATCTTTTGGAGATACACACATTCCTTGTGTCGATGTCCATGAGTTTGACAGATTCGACACCATGGTAAGCCACCTTGACTCAACAGATTTGGAGCTCCCAATAACAAGTAATTGCCAAAATCTGGGCATTGATCTTTGTGATGTCCCTCTATGTGACACTGGGTACACCAGAATTCTTCGCAGATTTCATTTCCCTTCTTGATATCTTGTAATTGGATCGTCAGATTCGCCAGTTGCAATTGGATCTGATTCATGCCAACTCCAGTTTCGTCGACTGGTGAGGCTTCCAGCTTCATTGCGATCTCCAGTGCCTCGTTTTGTGTCGCGATCTTCTGTTCCATCAAAGGCATTTGGATATGTGGTACTAATGTTGCGATGAACCATTCTTTATGTTGTACATCGCTCATTCTGAAACTGACTTTTTCCTTTAGTGTCTTGAATTGCTGATCAAAATCAGACACCGATTCATTTGGCTATTGCTTGATTTCTTTCAGCTCTGTGATATATTGCGACTTAGATTTGGGTTTTTGAAACTCCTCAATCAACCCGGTTCTGATCTCTGCTAAAGTCTTCTATTGATTCCCTATCGAAACTTGCATGAACTTCATATACCAGTCTAATGCAGGACCTCGAAAAGTTGTCGCCAACTGACCCTTCTTAATATCTTCATCTTGGATTTGCTTCACAGTCCATACCGCTTCATAGAGAAATCAATATTATTCAGGATCCTCGGTCCCATTTCCATGAAACAGAGGTAATTTCACATCGACGCCTGCCATCCTGGGCCTTCTTGGTGTGTTCGTTGATCCGCTACTATTGGTGTGTTAATGACACACCGGGTAATTTGGTGTTGAGCTGGTGTTTCTTCCTGACTGTGGCGCAGCGCATGGAGGTGTAGGTATGTAGTTGCTCTAGGTTAGTCTTTCCTCAGACTCGGGCATAACCTGATTGTTTCCTTCGTCGTTGTAGGGTCGCTTAGTCCCTTATGATCTTCTCTCGTAGCTTTTTGTTCCGCTCGCAGCAAGACTCTCCTCAGTCCTCTGACTCTTCTCTTGACGAAACCTTATCCCTCTTCACAGAAGACCACACTCTTCCTCGACTTCCCTCACAGTTACGTCGTAACTCCCATCCATCTATCCCTTATCATTCCATCCAATCCTCATCTCCGCAGTACCTGCAACCTCCGCACACCAAAGCTTCTACTCGTCGTAGTTCATCTTTAATATGCTCTTTTTATAGATAAGCATTTTAATCCACAATTGCAAAGACAAAAGAAACCTACCTCTTGGTCCTTTGAAGAATTTCCTTTCTGCGTCGCTATAAGATTTGACTGTGTCGACCGCGAACTCATTGACGTATCCTTACAAGATGCTATCGAGCCACACTTCGACGGCTCTCGACGCTCTGTTGTCTACCTCCTTCATCTGTTGGATCAACTCTCGGGTCCAACAAGTAGGTTCGCCTCCTTGGAGATTTGTCTTGCGATAGGTTAGTTGCGCCAGCCACTCGTACAAGATAATCAGAAACTCTGCGAAGAAATACTCATGGATATCATAATAGATATGCTTTCCCAACCACTCTTTTTTCGTTGGTTTGGAACTCGAATTTTCTTCTGCTGCGAATTCTCAAGCCTTCGGATAGAACCAATCCTGAATCTTCGGTCTCGTCGGATGCCACAACATATCCTCCTCTTCCTCGCACTACGGTCCCGGCAACGAAACCATTTGTTGACACAGATCTGTCGACAAGGGTTCACACTCTATCAACACCCCTAAACAGCGCGATCTCCTTGAGCACCGGCACAGACAGGTTTTACCCTATCCAACAACACCTGCGAAGCAAATGAAGTCTCACCCGAGATGTTCGAGGAAGAGCTGTCGGAACCACGTTTCTGTAGTAAGGAGGACTTGCACACCTTATTTCTCACTATTCTCTTACTGTTGTAATACTAACCAGAGATTTAGGCAAGGGTTTTATCATCATTTATTTCAATCGCATTGATGACCATTCACATTAGATTGCATCATTATACTCATTCATAAACAGATCAAAAAACATAACATCATTCTGTGTGTAGAGACATCGCATCATTCAAGAACATAAACCATATTGCATCAACTATTCATTCAGATCGCATCAGTAAAACAGTAAAAGCATAAAACATAACATCATAGATCAAGACGCATTAGTTCCAACATCATCCACACATGTCATATTACTTTTGCGCATCAAAACGTATTCCCAAAAATACATTCTCAGGTTCGCAAGACGAAACCGAAAGAGCAAACACAGATGTTCAAAATACAATCCCAGATAAGAATCAAGATACCCGATAATATCATTCGCTTCCTTCACAGATTGTTTTCTTCATCATTGATATCTCCTACTACATTTCTAACTCTATTAATAGGCTTGCACCTTTACAAAATGGTCCACTTCTAACTACTTTCTAACTACTTGGACCAAAAACTACAATATAATGACCAAGCCGACTCTTTGTCGACTTCCCCGCCTTGCGCACTATCCTTCGACTTGCGCACCATGCTTCGTCTTGCGCACTATCCACTTGGCTTGCGCACTTTGCGCATCAAAACCGCCTGCCAACACTCACTAGGACCATTTATAGATGCGGAAATTAGAGATTCAGGTACATTTCATTTGGTCCAACTTGATGGAATTCTTAATCCATGATGAGTGAGTGGCACTTGCATGAAGCCCTATATTTCTGCTACATGAAGATGTTTTGTTTCACTCTTGTCAAAGGGAGTGGGGTAGGTTGATCAATTTTGGTTTGTTCCACAAGTTTGTTTGAGGAAATTGAGTCTACTATTAATTAGTTTGTAGGTCTTTGTGTGTTTGATTATTTCATTTCATCCTTAGCAAGAATCTTTGGCCGAGGGACCTAAGTATCTTGGTCTATTCAATCATCAGTTTAGTATTGGATGACCCTTTGTGGTCATGGAGAAGTAAGTCAAGTCAAGTTGTGTTCAAGGTTGGGAGTCAATTGAAAGCAAAGTGTCACTGTAGTCCTGTTAGTTGTAGACCCTTTATGGTTTCGAGAAGAATGGCCTATGGATGTGTGGTACGCATATTCTAAGTGTCTTGTGTTCACCTGGAAGTTTTTGTGGTTAAAGGTAAAGTATCAGTAGGACAACTTATGGTTTGGTTAGACACATCTAGTTAGTTGTTGAGTTGAGTTTAAGGTAGGGAAGCCAAAGTTATGAACAAGCCAGTGGGTGATCCATCACATGCCTGCCTATATATTGTCATTAGTCCTAGTTGTAAATGTAACACGAGTCTTTAAGTATCCCAACCTTCAGTCAATTTCTCACTTATTTTTCATGTTCATAACCATTGCACATGTTGGAGCCCCTAACAGCTGAAGCATTGACTACTAGTGCCCATAATTTCCCTTCTGTTCGACCTCCATTTTTGTTTGTGTACCAAATACAATTTATAACCATAGGAAAACCCTTAAGAAGAAATCTAAGGAAACCATTTCAACATAATTTTATCACCCCCAAATAAAAATCATGTGAGATTTATATGGAAAGGTAGAGCAAACCAGGCTTGTAGACAGTAAGTCCATAGATGGGGACCTCTTCTCTGACATGAAGTCAATTTTTACATGGATCACATTCTACTGAAGTCTAGGGAGATTGCAACCATTTGGAAACTTTCTTTCGAGCCCTTGCAGGATTCAACTCTCACTAGTCTACTAGACCTTCCAGCGTTTTCGTAGTTCTGGGGAACTGACCAAGTGCATTAAGCTTTTTATTAGTAAAGTGAATGCACTTTGGACACCATCATCGTTTCCATGGTATACCTCTAGGGGATCATACAAATCAAACATCAACACTCATTGGGGCACAACCCTAACGCTAAAGTTGTTGGTGGGAGCTTTAGTAACCAACAAGGGGCGAGATGGTTGGGGATCAAAAACTGATGAGTGGAGCAGCACTTTAGGCAATAGATTTAAGGATTCCTTTCCTAGAAAAGGTTGTGTTATCACTAAAGTTGACTCTTGACTGCAAAAGAGCCAAGCTTAGAGAAATCTTAATGATGTGTAAAGGATAGCTGGGAATGAAAGTTCATAAATAGACAGACATTTAAGAGATCAAGCAGGGAATGTATCAGCAGAGAATGGATATTAATAAGACATAGCTATGAGCATAACTTCGTGAAAGACATGAATCAAGTTCCGCATCAAGTATTAAAGATAATTGCATACTAATCAAGAGAATCTTGCCATGGATTAATAAGACCATGCACAGGACAAAATAATGACAGTATGTAATTCAGTTATTAAGCAAAACAGGCTCATATGATCACAATCATTTCAAAATAGCTATTTACATTAAGAAAAATAGAGTGTATAGATGCCCTGCCTCAGCCCTCGGCTGGAAATCTCTCCTCCTGAAATACCCTTAGGCTTACAATATATACTCGGAAGTTTTACTTCCAGATCACTAAAACAAATTGCTATAAATCAGCAACTAACTCCCAAAATAGACAGTCAACCCTATCTCTAAAACGACTCATGACTTAGATATTTTGAACCTCCTTCAAACTCTGCAATCAATTCAGAGATAACATAAGCATTAACAACACTTCATCCCAAGTTAATCAACATTACATAAACTAGTTCCTTAATTAAGCATTTACTGAGATGAAAAGATCCAACCGTTCACAAGAAGAACTCTGTTGGTGAGATAATGACGCCATCACTGTCTGCACAGCATCATTCTGCATGAGCAATTCTGGTGCCGCCAATAAACACAATGCCATTCTTGTCTCCAACACCCTTCTTGTTCGATTTCAGTGGATGGGTTGCCAGGGCTCTCACTCCAAACGGGTTTATGACAACGACTGAGCTATTAATCAAATGACAAAGTGGACACACTACAAATTGTCCACGATTTTCAAATTTAGCCATAAAAATAGAATATATGAGATTGTTGAACGCGCCCCCTTTGACTGTGAGTTTGCGGCAACTGTTCTCAGAAAAATGGTGTTGAAATAGAGCAGAGATTCAATATGAATGATTGCCAGGTTAAGTGTGTCCCCTCTCATACATTTCCTGTTGGCACTAGGGGAAGTTAAATAATTAACTTAATATTATATAGCTAGAAGAATAGAAGATGCTCTAGAACCTTGATGTAACCAACTCTGCTACGAAAATATCAATATGCCTTCAATAGTTCCTTATCAATTATTGTTTTCTGAACGACAGTTTCTGGCTTGATATCCTTGTCCACTTTCTGGTCTTTATTTTTGTCCTCCTGAGGTGATTCCTTTGGAACTGAAACATCTTCCATTTCAACATCAGCATCTTTTCCATCCTCCTTTTCATTCTTCTCATTCGAGCTCTTTTTGTTTTCCTGCACATCTTTATTTCTCTGTCTCCAATATTCTCCATATACCAACAACCATCCGAAGAATCATCAAAATTGTTAAACCAATCCATATGCCAATGAATCCCAAATATGGAGACAATATCAATAAGCATATAATGGTAAAAATTGATACAAATACCATTGAATACGCTGCATAGGAAAAGTCAGAGGCCCCAAAGTTAATTCCATCAAAAACAAATGCCATAGTGTTGAGTGGTTGGGTAGTAGCAACAAAAGGAATACCAATATAATCATCATTTTCAATACAGTCACATCATTAGTGAACAATTTGCACAACATGTGCGGGTTCCCACTAAGTACCACTGCAAGGAAGATTCCAAGAACCATCCCCATCTGTAATGTTCGGGCAGCTGTATTCTTTGCTTTCTCATAGTCACCCTTTTCTGGAGATGCATAATAAAAATAATATGATATCATTGATTGCAATTTGATGGTACGCTCCCATCTCTCTGAGATTCATAATTTTGCATGCGAAGGTAGCTGTCCAAAATACTGGATGACTAGAATGCTCATAATCTTGTAAAAAAAAGGGCTAATAGGCACTCTGGCAGAAAGAACTGAGGATAAACAATTTTGCCTGAGCAGATCTGGTGACAACAGGTTGGATAATGATCTTAGGTGAAAGTGGATGGACTGAGCAAGGCAATGATGGATCTAATATTAGCAGAGTGAGCAATGGATGGAATCCTACCAAAATGACCACAATGCCACTTCCAAAGTTAATGAAAGTAGATGGGATGATTCAAATAAAGTTGATCACAATGATGGCAAAATGATTTTTGTCAAGAGAATTGATAAGTCTAGTGTTGCATGGAGTGGTATTGAAGCAACCATGGGTTGGTATCTAGCCCTTTCATTTTAAGAGAAAAAGGAGCATAAGGGTTGACTCGAGGGTTAGTCAGCACTTTTGGTCAAGGCTTGTTGGCCCCTTCGTTTTTGGGAAGTTGCAAAAGGATGGATGGATAGATATGTGCAACAGTAGAGCATAGGGAGCAGTGCAAGGGACAGGGAAAAAGCATAAAGAAATGCGGTGAAAGTCAGCTACAAACAACTACAATTTGAGGAATGTAATTAATGATCTGACCAAGGTAATGGATTGAAACATCCATCCATATCCCTTATGTAACTGACTTGAGATGGTCAACCTTAACAACTAGAATTGTATAAAAAAATCTTCAGGGATAGGGTAAAAGAGTTGGTTGGTTTCTCTAAAATGGTTTTTGTGGGTTATGTTGATCTTTGTTTCTGAGTCTATGCACAGAGTTATCATGGAACTATAATGTAAACTAATGGAGGATATGAATAAAGAAATATTTTGGGCATTCTTTCCTTATGCATGTCAAATGGAGTTGCATTATTTCCATGTTTTCTTATAATCTCTCTTTCTTATATATTTTATAATCTACTCCCTTAGTTCTTCTGCTTATTAATGCACTCTACAAGTTTAGAATGAATGTATGTTAGGATAAGAATATCTATGAGGTTGTGGAAACCCTATTGTGTCTCCCTATATTTCTAAAACTCTCGGTTGCGCTTCAGGTGAGACCTTCATTCCTTCGAGAAGATTGAATATGCCGATGCATTTAGACTACAATGGAGCTTTTGTTGGAACTCTATGAGAACCCTGGTCTCCATTAAACACCAACAACATCTATCAGGAATATCTTCCCTACAGCCTCAGATGGTAGGAGAGATTGCATTAAGGGAGGTTGATCGCCCCCTAGGCAAAGCATCCACCTTGAGAGTGTTGGTATTTTTCTTTAGTTCTGCAAAACTTACACATACCTGCACTATTCATTTGTTTACCAGATCCATGATCTAGGGTAGTAAACTTTAGGTCTTGTTGTCCACCGACTGCACACCGTCAACAGAAATCTTTTGGACTGTTGTTTCACAAGCAGGAATGGTGTGGCCTTGGGGGCAAGCAAAGAGACAAATGTTTTCACATGATCCCAGCTCCTACGTTTAGGTTAACTCCTAACAAAGCCAAGGGGGGTAGTGCCTACGGAAAGTTACTAAGGTTATTTGTGTTTTAACCGTTTTTAGTGTATGATGCAGATGGGTGTTGTTTAGGAGTTTTTTGGTGAAGAAACTTAACAATAAAATACCTAGTAAACACTTGCAAATAGAATTAAAGATAACCAATCACATAATAATTGCAGATTGAAAGCAAAGCATTCATGATACGAAAAGAAGATAACTAGCAATGCTTTAGACAGATAATAAGAAAATTAAACTGAAGACCAGTGCCAAATAGCGTACAAGAGATTGTTTTGCGAGTGCTTCTTGGTACATTTTAATGTAAGTTTTTTAAGGTGAGTTGATTATTACAGGGAAAGGGGATCTCCAAGATATACCTTGCGGTACTAGATATATGTCTGGAATTTAGGCTTTGATGGCTCCGTACAAGGACATGTTGGCTGTCAAAGTCCCAAGGGCGTGTTCAACACTACACCAACCAGGGATGTATCCTAACGGTGCCCCCAAGATCTAAGTACAGTGGTTCCAGCGTCCCTAGGCAGAATTTTCCCACACAAAATCTAACCGAAGTGTCAGATTTTCACTTATCTTTGTTGGGTGGTTACTTTTATTAGGGTGACTTGGATTAAAATGTGAGAAATGGAAAAGTCTACGACTGCTTCTGGGTATCCCAACTGGGTAGAGCATACACAACGTAGCACAAAAGTTTATTCCAATTTTAATTAGATGTGAAGAAGAACCATTGTAACAACCCTCCGACAGAGTGCACTCTTGATCTGCCTTAAGGCGAGATTCAAGAGATTTATATGAAAGTTAAAACAATATAGTTAAGCTAAAACAAGAAAGAAAAGACTCTTCGATGGAGAGTGTTCTTGACTTGCTTTTCAGCAAAGTTCAAGTCTTTGGGTTCATTTTATTAAACAAGTTAGGAAACGAGAGAAATAAAATACTACTAATGCAAGAAATATGTTGGCCAAACTTATGCGTCACTTTTTTGATCAACCTCCACTAGTCGACAAAGCCTTTGGGTGGAGGTGAGAGCATAATTCGTGGCGATGAAGAATGGTTTTATCTCTAAGTTACTTTTGCAAAAAGTAAAACACTAAATTAAATAGACAATGTGAAATAAGTATATACCTTGCACTAAAAAGTAAGTGTGTGAAGTGGTGGGGCTAGAAAAAGCAATCTCACGAAAAATGACACAAGATGCAATTCCCCCAAGGGGGATGGGATGTGGGTGTTGGTTACCCCATTGCTCTCTCTTTAGATCTTTTATAATTTTTATGATGAATATGAAGTGCTTCTTAGTCTAATAGACTTGGATCTAAAAGCTTACAATGGTGGATTAAGAAACTATATTAAAGTGGGTGTCCGCCAGCTTGTTTTGAGGCCTCCTTGATGGTCTTGGTCACTCCAAAACCCCACTTTTGCGCGCAGCCCTGATAAAAACCAGCGAACAAGAAATGTTAGAAAACGATGGGAAAGACAATGAAAAAATAAAATAAAATAGAAAAATTTTATACTTGAAAAGTTTCAGAATTTTGAAGTAAAAGCACGATTTTTCCAAGCTTAGATCTAATTGAATGATGTATTTCTTTGAAGACTAATCAGATCTGAATAATTAAAGAAATATAGATTCCAAAAATAATCATGCAAGAATAAATATATCTCTTAAGCATCATTAACAAGTAACCGAAAGAAGGAGAAATTTTGAGTTGGAAAGAGGAAGAAGAGAAAGCTTTGCTCAAGCTTGAATCCTTCTGAGATTTGAAAGGATGGCATTCATGGGCACAAGAACATGTAGACTCCTCAAGTTCTGAAGAAGAGGGCGATGCAACTGAGCTCTTCCCCTTACTCTAACGTCGTAACCTGCAAAAAACCTATTCACACTTGCACAAAAGGATCAAATCTAGTATATTCAACAAATGAAAACCAAAAGGAGCATGAATATAGCTTAATAAAAATGCTACTCTTGAATATCAATAAGCCAAAATATCAGTAAATAAATTGAAGCGTCAAATATTTACCCCGTGTGTTTAATAAAACCCTCCAAGCTAGATCGATTACCAATTTACTCCAAGCATAAACAAACAAGAACAATATTACCTCAATGAGCATACACCATTCACCATGAACATCAACGCCAATGCACCTCCTAAGCAGTGTTACCAACATCGGCAGAGAAATCGCCAATGTTCGAGAAATCGCGAGTTTTTCAGCGCGGCAATTTTTTCTCAAAAAAACCGCCGAAAAAATCGGGGCGATTTTTTCCAGAGATTTTCTTGATTTTTTTTCGATTTATCCCGAGATATTGCCGATTTTTTCGAGGTGATCTTTTCCAATGATTTTGCCAATTTTTTCCCGATTTTTTCTAAAGGTGAAATTGAAATTTTTTGTATTTTTTTAAGTTTGCCGATGTTTGCCGATATATTTCCGAGATATCCCAAAACGATGTTTCCTGGACCCTATCGATTTTTTCGCCGGGCCGATGTTTGCAACACTGCTCCAAAGTCTCGATATTATTCAGATAAAAAACAATCGTACATGAGCAGAGGTTCCTTACTTCCCTCTGAAATGAGGAAGAAGGCCTCACTTAAATAGGAAAAATGAGAGCAAACTCCAAGGGGGGCGAATTTGCCAAGTGTTGGAGCTTTTTGAGATAATTGGGGGCGAACTAGAGTGAACTAGAGGTGGTAGATGACACCTCTCATAAGGTAGGTCACCCCCGCCCCTTTATGTGACACATATACAACAAGAGGTGAGTTGTATCATGGCTAAATGTGCCCCTCTAAGGAGAAATTCGCCCCCTCATGGATTTGATTGGAATCGACTTGATTTTGTAATATCCCAAATGCGGATATTCCACTGTTTTCTATACTAGGGCTTGCTTAAACCTCCCGACTTACAATAATACTGAAATAAACTTGCATGCAAAGTGTTGGGCAAATGGCTCTATTTTATAGCTAACTAGGGCAGAGAATTTTATGGTGACAGATCAACACTTACCACTGATAATTCGGTTGATAATGCTCCAGAGATAATACGCATGCATCGAGAACTGATCTGGTGAAGAACTGGTGCTCCTTGCCTCCGGTGTTACCCCAGTAGCACGAACCCCTCAATCAGCTAAAGATGATGTTTTCAGTGAAGGAGTTGTCTGATGCAGATGAGAATTTGCAGGAATGAAAATCTTCCCGTGCCGGAGAGATTGCCTGAAGCATGCAGAAGTTTTGAGCACTCTAAGCAGGCTAACGAATTGATTTGATCGTTTCGCTACTCATGCCCCCAGCTACACAAATATGATGAGAACTGCTCCGGGTGAGCAAACTGGAAGCTGATAATCTCCTAGTGCTGAAGGATGATACTGATGATGAGAATGGTGCCAATATTCCAAAGATAAACGGAGATATGAGGACCCAGTGAATGCTTTGGGGTTTTCCAACTAAAAACCCTACAGCTGCACACGTGTCCCTGCAAACAATCTTCTGATGGGTACCAGATAACTGTATATGAATGAATAAGATGAAGAGCGGATGGTGGACCTAGATGGTCTACCCTGAAGGAGACTAGGGAAGATATTTCACTACCGAAACCTCATTAGCTAAAGACGTCGTCTTCAACCCCAACTGTCGTGGCCGCACGTTGTGCTGCTACTCAAAAAGCTCCAAATCAATAATAATCATAAGTGTCTTCTCCATTCACTTTATCTTTCTTTTATAACTTTCAACTGCGAATAACCTAACTTTTGACCTAATTAGGTCACTTTAACTTTTAATTTGCAGCTGACTTGCATGCAGGTGCATGGACTCAATCAGGTGCATGTATCATCAAATAATGCTCAGATGTCATGCAAGCAGGTGGCCTTTGGCTCTGGTGGCCCTCTTCTACCCAATGATGATATAATATTGATGCCCTAAATCTTTTGTATATGGCATCAGTCTTCAATTGATTCCCTAACTGTCAGTACCCGCTCGAACCTACAAGAATCACACAGGTTAGCGGGTCGATCCTCAATGCCTAAGCAGAAGAGGACATTACAGTCCTCCCCACTCGAATTTGCTTGTCCTCAAGCAACTGTAAAGCTGGGTGCTGTAATACCTGTTCTGCCTCCCAAGTGGCCTCCTCTATAGGAAGATCTATCCACTGAAACAAGTAGTCTCTGATGATTTTGTTCCTCAATTTCCGCTCTTGCACCTCTAGAATGCGCTCCGGAATCAGAATCAATTGCCCCTCGTCATCAAGGGGGGGCAGCTCGGAAGATGTAACAATCTGCTGGCCGACTGCCTTCTTGAGGTTGGAGACATGAAATATGTTGTGAATCTTGCTCTCTGGGGGTAGTTCTAGCTCATATGCTACCTCTCCAACCTTCTGGATTATCTTGTATGGACCATAGATGCGAGGTTTGATTTTTTTCGCTCCTTTCTTTTTAAGAGATGACTGTCAGTAAGGTTGGAGGCGTAAATAAACGAAGTCTCCCACCTCAAAACTATGCTCAACCCTGTGCCTGTCCCCATATATCTTCTGCTGATTCTGAGTAGCCTGTATGTTCTCCCTGAGTATCTTGAGGATATCTTGACCCTCCTGAATCCACTCTTTGGCCTTAGGGGCCTTGCTATCGCTGAATATTCGATCTGCGAAAGTGGAAGCATCATACCTATACAAGGCTCGGAAAGGGGTCATCCCAATGGTCATATGGTGGGTGGTGTTGTAACAACGTTCACCCAAGTGTAGCCATTTGATCCATGCCCTCTGCTGACCTGATACGTAATTTCTCAAGTATCCCTCAATCCACTTGTTGACAATCTCTATCTGCCCATCACTCTGTGGATGATAACTTGTGCTCATGACTAACTCGGTCCCCATTAACCGGAAAAGCTCTTTCCAAAAGGCTCCTGTGAATTTGCTGTCCCTGTCACTGACAATGGTCTTGGATAACCCGTGGAGTCTAAAATACCTATCGGAAAAATAGTTATGCTACCTATGTTGGTGAATAACCTGAAGAAATGCCAAAGAAGTGAGCAAACTTGGTCAATCTGTCCACTACTATGTACAAACAGTCTCTGCCTTGAACCTTGGGAAACCCTATAATGAAGTCCATAGAGATGCTCTCCCATTTCTGCTCAAGAATAGGTAAGGGATGTAGTAAACCAGTCGGGTGGGTGTGCTCTATTTTGTTTTGTTGGCACAAGTTGCACTCTCTCACATGTTGTATCACATCATTCTTAAGGTCCTTCCATGAGAACCTTTTTCTAATCTGTCTGTAGGTCTTGAGAAACCCCTGATGCCTTGCTAATGGTGAATCGTGCGATGCCTGTAAAATTGTATTCTTGAGGGGAGACTCTGGAACCAAGAAGATTATGTTTTTGCAGTATATGATGTCATCAACTACCCCGTACCTATCATCCTGAATCTGTCCATCCAATAGCTCGCAAGAAAACTTATCTTTGGAGTACTCAACCAAAAGATGAGACCTCCAATCTGATGAGATGCTCATAAGGGATAAAGTAATTGGTCGTCTGGAAAGTGCATCGGCCACTACATTGTTCTTTCCCTTTACGTACTCAATCTCGAAGTCATAGGCCTGAATTTTGCTTACCCATTTCTGTTGTCTCTCGTTTATCTCTATTTGCTCTAGAAAGTATTTCAAGCTGTTGTGATTTGTCTTAACCTTGAATCTACCACCCACTAAGTACTGCCTGAACTTGGTTAGCACATGGAGAATGGCTAACATCTCTTTGTCATATATCGAATAGTGGCGCTCATCGTATTTGAACTTCCTGCTCTCAAATGCAATGGGGTGGTTGATCTACATCAAAACTGCCCCAACTCCCTCTCCTGAAGCATCACATTCTAACACGAAGGATTGAGAAAATTCTCGTAAAGCTAATACTGGGCATGAACTCATTACCTTTTTCATTTTCTCGAATGCCTGTTGTGCTGTCTCCAACCAACTGAATGCCCCCTTCTTGGTAAGATCTGTGAGGGGTACGGTCTTTTGGGAGAATCCACTAACATACCTCCTGTAGTAGGTGCAATGGCCCAAAAAGCCCTTCAGTTCTGTCACATTTTTAGGTGTAGGCCAATCCAAAATTGCCCAAATCTTCTCTAAGTGCACCTGGACCCCGTTGGTCCTTATCACATGCCCCAAGTATAACATCTCCTACATGCCGAACTCACACTTGGACATTTTGGCATATAGTGACTGCTCCTGTAGAATTCCAAGTACTTCATCTAGATGCCTCAAATGCTCTTCCCAATTTCTACTGTATATCAATATGTCGTCGAAGAATACCAAAATATACTTACGTAACTACGTCATGAAGATATGGTTCATGCATGACTGGAAAGTAGCTGGTGCATTTGTGAGCCCAAATGGCAACACTAGAAACTCATAATGTCTGTAGTGGCAACAGAAAGTGGTCTTTGGAACATCCTGTTCCCTGACCCAAATCTGATGGTACCCATGGTTCCTGGCAAGTGAAACATTACTTTTTTCTTCTAAGGTCATGTCGGGTATCATTGTCCATCCTTTCTTTCTTGGGCCATTCTTTTTGGAAGGGTTTCCTCTCTTTATCTTTAATAGGAAATTGGTCCTAGGAGGAAACCTATTTTTAGGCACTGCATCCTGCAAGTCTCTAGTCCGGCTGATGGCATCTACTAGGGTGGTAAGCCTCTAAGACTTGACCCATCCCCGTAAGGGTTCGGTGAGAGCCTCAATGAACAACATAATCAACCTGCTCTCTGATATATCTGTCACCATGAATGTTATCCTCTGAAACTCTAAAATAAATGCATCTGCACTACCTGTCTGCTTGAGTTGTGCCAGCTCTCTAATGTGTACCTCAGGATCCTTTTGATCAAACCGCTCAATGAGCCTCTCTGTAAAATCCAAGTACAATGTGATGGTGTTGTGACCCAGTGTCACTAACCCGTGATACCACCACTCATGTGCTTCTCCGTCCAAATGCAAAGTAGCCAATTTAATGTCATCTGTCTCAATCATGGGGTTGAGCTGGAAGTATGTATCCAACTTTTGCACCCAATTCCGGGTTGGGCCACCCCGGGTGCCCTCAAAGGTAGGGATAGTTAGTTTCCCTACGGTGCGCTGTAACTCATAGTTTTGGGTGAATGGCCTATTGTAAGCTTTGGGTTTGTTCTTACTTTTAAAGTGGCAGAAGTCAATGAAGGTCATGGCAGAATGGAATTCCTCTCCTAAAGCTCTATATTCTCTCCAATAGGCACTCATGGATTCTTCTAGTTTTGCTTGTGCTAGAGGCACTACTACTGGACTATCTAAGAATTGAGGCATGGTGGGTCGGAAAGGATTGTATATATGGGGATGGCTCTGCATGTTGGTATGTAAGTGCTCCCTACTACTGCTGGTGGATACCCTATCACTGTTCGAAAATAAGGGACTGTGTGGGGTGGGCCCATTTTTCTCAGTCATTTGCCTGAAGGTACTCATCATTTCTTTTTCCCCAGTAGTGAGTTCTTTTATGGCTGATATAAGACTGTTGAAAGTTGTTTTATCATCCTCGGCCATTGTTTCTTTGACCTTTCCAAACTGATACTCTTTGTTTCCCAAATCTATGTCCTCTAACTCCTCTTCTCTGTCTCTACACCTTTGTCTCCGGTAAGTAATGTTGTGTGGGTCTTCTGAATTCATTTATAATTTTGCATGCCCACAGCTGGAAAGAAAAATAGCTCTGATACCACTGTAATATCCTAGATGCGGACATTCCCCTGTTTTCTATACTAGGGCTTGCTTAAGCCTCCCGATTTACAATAATACTGAAATAAACTTGCATGCAAAGTGCCAAGCAAATGGCCCTATTTTATAGCTAACTAGGGTAGAGAATTTTATGGTGACAGATCAACACTTACCACTGATAATCTGGCTGACAATGCTCCAGAGATTATACGCATGCATCGAGAACTGATCTGGTGAAGAACTAGTGATCCTTGCCTCCAGTGTTACCCTAGCAACACGAACCCCTCAATCAGGGAAAGATGACGTTTTTAGTGAAGGAGCTATCTGATGCAGATGAGAATTTGCAAGAATGAAAGTCTTTCCATGCCGGAGAGATTTCCTGAAGCATGAAGAAGTTCTAAGCACTCTAAGCAGGCTAGCGAATTGATTTGATGGTTTAGCTGCTCACGCCCCCAGATACACAAATCTGATGAGAACTGCTCCGGGTGAGCAAACTGGAAGCAAATAATCTCCTGGTACTGAAGGATGATACTGATGATAAGAATGGTGCCAATATTCCGAAGATAAACGAATATCTGAGGACCCAGCGAATGCTTTGGGGTTTTCCAGCTAAAAACCCCCTACGACTACACATGTGTACCTGCAAACAATCTTCTGATGGGTACCGGATAACTGTATATGGATGAATAAGATGAAGAGAGGATGGTGGACCTAGACGGACTACCCTGAAGGAGACTAGGGAAGATATTTCACTACCGAAACCTCGTTAGCTGAAGACGTCATCTTCATCCCCAACTGTCGTGGCCGCACGCTGTGCTGCTACTCAAAAAGCTCCAAATCAATAATAATCATAAGTGTCTTCGCCATTCACTTTATATTTTTTTTATAACTTTCAACTGCGAATAACCTAACTTTTGACCTAATTATGTCACTTTAACTTCTAATTTGTAGTTGACTTGCATGCAGGTGCATGGAGACTCAATCAGGTGCATGTATCATCAAATAATGCTCAGATGTCATGCATGCAAGTGGCCTTTGGCTCTGGTGGCCCTCTTCTACCCAATGATGATATAATATTGATGCCCTATATCTTCTGTATATGGCATCAATCTTCAACCAATTCCCTAACTATCAATACCCGCTCAAACCTACAAGAATCACATAGGTTAGCGAGTCGGTCCTCAATGCCTAAGCAAAAGAGGACATTACAGATTTGATCTTGATTTGGTCTCCAATTAGCCCCAACATCATTCTTAGTTAACTTGGAACATGTCTGGGACAAGTTCCCACTAATTTAGGGATGTGATTTTTCTCCATATTTTCTTTTTTTCTAATTTTTTATTCACTTTTTGCCTTTTTTGGAGAAAATTTCACTTAAATGATAAATAATCACTTAAAACTTAAAATAAGTGTGTCTAGGGGTTAAATGAGTGTTTTGGCTTAGAAAACAAGTCTTTATTTGCCAAAATCCACCCCCATACCACTTAATTATTACATTTTGAAAATTTTCAATTAAACCATAGGAAAAACGGTTTAATTAATTAAAAATTTTAATTATTTCTCTATACTCAAAACAAACAAAAAAATCCAGGGACGTCTAGGAAATTGTTTTTCGGACAATGTTTTAATGCATCCCGGGACTTAGGAAATGACCATAGAACATACCAACAGTGTCTAGTAGGTTCATATTTTAATGTTGGACTCTAATAACCCCCCAAGGCCTAACTGTCAAATTTGGGCATTCCAGCTTTGGAGGTAGCAGAAGAAAAACTCATCGATTATAACTAGGATATGGGCAAAGAAATAATCGACAAGGAAAAAAACTCCTTGGAATACCCTATTTGATTGTTAATTCTAAAGGAACCGAGCCACTCAAGACCCCCCTACTAGCACACTTAATTACAACCCCATGGGGCATGGTCATTTCAACAAAAAATAAAAAAGGCTAGCCAAAACTGGCTAACTTCGGAAGAAACTAAACTTCTGAACTCTGTCAATGAACATGCATCATGTTCAATAACTGGCGGCTCACTGGAAATCCACTAAGTGCAAAATTAGTGGATAACAAGTCTTTTACAACATAGGCAACTTTTTTCTTATATCATGTTTTTCTAGGAGAGGACTTTGCACTCCCACTTTGTACCTCACACTATTGTACCTAGCAAACCATTGACTTATTTATGGTCATTTGTTGGACATTAATAAAATTATCTTATGTTATCTTATCTATATTTTAACCTTTCCATGGATATCCAAATGAACTAAAGGGAAACTATCATAACAGAGTTTTACTGTCAAACTTCTTAAACAGCTGGACAATTCATCAAACATTCTCAATTTTTGTACGGACTAAGATGGAACTCTACAAATTATATCCCTTTGCATCATATCATCCATATGGTAGGGGTTAGCTTCCATTTACAATATTATCTAAAACCACATAAACTAATTTTAGGAAGTAGAGAATCACAGTAATTTGTGTGCTCTGGGTTTACACAAGAAGCTATATGAAATAAGATTAGCTGATAATTATTGTAAGCAAATTTGACCAACTGAAGAAAAATTGCAGATGCTACCCCTGTAAATGAGTGCAACCTTACAAAACTAGAATAATAGTTGACTGGAATAAGAGGATATTCACTTCTTCAGGTTTAATGTTTCCTATGGAGAGATTGCAGTTCTGGATTATTGGCATGGGCTGTTTTTAAAGCATAAAAATTGTTAAGCAGTTATGCTATAATCAGATTTCCATTACAGGGCTGTGGGAACTCCTTCAGGATGACATTCAAACTCATAGCTACGGAACAAGTTGAACCAGCTGAAAAAAATTATATCTAATTATCAATCAATAAGAATTACAGTAAACTTTCCCAAGGAGGCCGAACTCCACTCATTTGTACAAATATAGTCTAAGATGCAGAGATTGGCATCTAGGGCGTGATTAAAGCAGGCTGGAGGCCGGTTTCTAAGCTGAGCTGATAAAACTAGTCTCCTCTCTAGTAATGATGCAAAAGATGTGTCAGAACTGATGGATCGTTAAGATGAACAGGGGCCCGCTTCATTCTCTCTTTGTTAGCTGTAGCCTGTGAGTAAAAAGGACAGCTGGTAGCCCAGGAAAAATGGAGCAGTGGTCCATGAATTCCCCCTTTCTCTCGGCTGTGAATGCTGAAGAGGAGTAAAAACTTAAATATCAGTAAGTGAAATACAAAAATCAATGCAGTAGATGGATGATAAGTGTCATAAGAAACTCCTAAGCCATAAGAGCTAAAGTCAATCCCCTTATCTCACCTGAGGGATGAAGAAAAGCTTCCTAACCAGTAGAGGGCTCAGTCCATTTAGAACAAGATTCATTTATTTTTGCATAGCAGCTTCATTGAATCCTTCATGAGACATCCTTCCTGAAAACGTCAAATCTAGCTGGCTCCATGTAACTGCAGTGAATGTCCTCAAGGTTTTCCTCTGATACAAGGGATGAAGTAATAGAGAGCACAATTTTTTTAAATGTATTAGCATATTTCCCACAGGCCACCCACGTAACACAAAAGAATCAGAGAAAACACCCTGACAAAGAACCAAGGACTTCTATCCAAAAACTGAGCGATTGGCAAACCTTCGGGAAGTATGGAAGATGCTTTCAAATTTTGCTTAAGCAACAAGCATCAATCAACTATCAAGACGTGGGACACTGCTTATGCTGTACACATGTACCACTCAACTGTACGCATGTAAAACCCAGCCTAACTTAATGACATTGATAGACTAACCTTGTAGAAAAAATGGCCCCTTGCCACATCATGTAAGAGCAATCAAACCCTGGTAGGTGCCCAACTCACTTCTCATGGCAACTTGGCAAACCTTCATGTCCACATTGCACCTTGCTATTTAGGTGCTGGGAGCTCGGGGGCTTCCTAATTTTCTCAGGTCTTCCTGCTGAAAATAAAATCATAATAAGTTCATAACTTCGTACACAATCAAATGAATAAGGCATAGAACAGCAGTTCTACTCCTGTTAATACCTACCAGATAACACCTTCATTGACTTGCTACGGTTTGTTCCATCCTAAAATGTAGCCTTAAATACAAGAACAAGTTACAACAAGGAAAAAAAGCCAAGGCCAGGCTGGAAGCTCGCTTTAGGCCCTAGGGTGTAAGTCCCTGGGTTACCATGATGGCATGCCAATCTCTAAGCTGGTTTTGACGTGCAAGTCCCCGGTTAATATGATAGTATGCTAATCTCAAAGCTAGCTTTCGAGTGTAAGTCCATGGGTTAGATGTGATAACATCCTCCCTCACACCAATATTAACATAGCTTGTGATTCATGTGTGATGATTATATGCAAATCTCAAGTTGGTTTTGGGATGCAAGTTCCTGGGCTGATATGATAAGATTTTCCCTTGCTCCAACACTAACATAGCTAGTGGTTGGGGTGTCATGCTCTATAATTACAGGACTTGAGACTTGACATTTAAGCTGAAGATTTAAAAGGGATTTTTTGTTGTTGCAAAAACATACCAGTGAGACGCACCCGATGAATAATTCCAGAGGTGTAGTTGAGAAGGCCTTCGTATGGATATATCTGGTTGTAAACAAGGGACTTTCCTTTGGAAGTGAAGGTGTAATTACCAGTCTGGGTGCCATAAAACACCTCGCTCCTCACGGACGAAGAATCCAGCGGAACCACCTTGGGCCCAATTTGAGCGTCGCCTGCACAGTTAACCATGGAATTGGCATCATCCAACGCTTATTCACAATTGGGTTAATGCATTCCATGAAAATAAAGAGCTAAGAGCTGCTGTTATACCTGTTATCCAGGAGACCCACATGGCATCGGGCGTGGAGAGTGAGAGCTTGATCTGCTCTGGGAAAACAGAGGGAACCCGTTTGACGAGGCGGGGATGATAAGGGGGAAGATCATCGCTTCCCAGACGAAGGTTTGGATCGAGCGACACCGTGACGGGAGTGAATGGCCCGTCTAATGTGGTAGGAATGGGGACCGAGCAAACCTTCGGAGAGATGTAGTGATGAAGGCACCCAATCCATAAGAACAATATGCCTAACCACCCCATTTTCGCAGCTCAGATTGTGTATTCTCCCTCGAGCGGAGAAACCGAACGTCACAAAAACTGCCAAATAGGTGGTGCTAGGCTGCTCAACGATGGCAATATATTCTTTTTATGCGTCAGGGATGGCAGATTTTCGAGGCGAGTTGATGTTCTTTCAAAGTTAAATTGACGGAAGATCGACGTTAACATAGACGTAAAACGTAAATCTATGACACTACTTGCTTATTCTCGGGAATAGTAATGTCTAAGTGTCATGGGAAGTTGGAACAGGTGTCGTGGATCAAAGAACGAGGAGTCTATTTTTTAAGTGGCGGTGAAAGTTGAAATTTCCAAAAATAGTAATGTCTTAACTGAATTTGGATTTGGATAGATGTGTAATATGGCAAGAGCTTTCCATTGAGCTGCAGAGCATTTAATGTGGCTACAGCTAGCTTGATGGTCATTGGATCTTGAGAATTTGGATTTGGATAGATGTGTAATATGGCAAGAGCTTTCCATTGAGCGGCAGAGCATTTAATGTGGCTACAGCGAGCTTGATGGTCGTTGGATCTTGAGCAGCTCAAGATCCAATGACCATCAAGCCATGGCTATAGCCACATTAAATGCTCTGCAGCTCAATGGAAAGCTCTTGCCGTGTAATATGAGACTCGAGAGTAGTTAAAAATAAAATGATTTTGATTTTTTGAATTATTATTATAGAATTCGGGATTTATGTTTTTTCAAAGAAGTTTTGTTTTAAAATATTAATATTAATTTTAACATGAAATTTTTTATTTTTAATATTTAAAATAATATTTTATTTTATTATATAAATTTATTTATTTATTTTATTAAAATAAAATAGCCATAACTATGTTCTACACAATCATTATTCAAAATGACATAAATAATACAATCTCAATTTATTAAATGACATTATTATTAAAATCTCAATTTATTAACTATAATACAAAATAAATAAATAAACAAGATTAAATTTATTAAATGACATTATTATTAGAATATCAATTTATTATACAAAATAAATAAATAAACAAGATTAAAGTCACAAAAGCGATGTGTGAAATTGTTTTATTTTTCATAAGGAAACGAGTTTCTTACTGAAGAAGAACAATCTCCTAATTTGACAAATAATTAACTTAACAAAATTGATTTGCTCATTTATTTTGGTAAAACAATCAAACGATTGAATACATGTGGCAACCAAAAAGTGGGAGACTTATCCTCTTGCCCATATTAAGTTGAAAGAGACCCATATGATTCCCCTGCTAGTTGTAAGAGACCACATGCTTCCCAATGATGCCCTTGTCGCGTAGGGCATGCACACAAATTTTGCATGATCATACCTTATGGCAGATATATGTAAGAGTAACATAGGTGTTATCCACAATCATTATCTTCTTGAATTTTTTAATCGCCCTTTAGCCGGGTGCGATTGCATATTTTTGTTATTGCCGATTGTTTTATATGTTATGATGTTACGAGTATATTGCACACATTTATATATATTTGAGATAAATTTCAATTTTGGCTTTTGTTTATTTTTTAAATTTTTATTTTGGAGTCTAGAACCACGATGAAGCATTTATGTGAATTGAACTGAGGAATAATTAAATTCAATGCATAAAAGTTGGGAGAAAGTCATGTGAAGGAAGATTGAAAGCATTATAAATTAAGTTTTAAAAAAATAATAGAGTAGGAAGGTCGCATCTTTTTATTTATATATAAATATAAGGTAATTATTTGTTGAGAGAGATTAGTAAGGAAGTGATTTGAAATAGATCAGTTATAAAGAAATTATGGCATTTTTTATGTTTATATTTACTATTTAAACTATAGTTTTAATGAGTTTAAAGTTGTGTTTGAAACAATCAAACTATTTTTGCATGGTTTGATAGAAATTTGAATTTAAAGCCTTTTTAGAACCTTATTTATTGATGCATTCGAGATGTTCAAGGAAGTCTTTAAAAATGGTTAAGGTAAATGTATGTTTCTCTAGGCTACACGAGGGAATGGATGATAGAAGGCGAGCTTGATTCGCCGCACACCACACAAACATTAGACTAAGGAAAAAGTCTATGTAGATCTTTTGGCATGCATGGAGGTTTCAGTGAAGTCGAATGGGAGATTCATTCTTCATGCTCTGCCCACTAAGTGTTACCTCCACCCTCCTTACCCCACACACTTTGTATAAGAAGCATAGGCAACAAAGGTTGGTGCATGTAGAGGAAAGAAGGGAGTTGGAGTGGAGTCTAACTTCACACCTTGTGCTCTACACTTCAAACAAAGGTAAAACAACACAAAGGCTAAAGGCCCACGAGGCATGAGACATGCTTATGTCCACATCCATGCTCTTGCATAACAAAAGAAGCCTACACAAACTCAAACCCCATGGTCATTTGATATCCAATTAGAGGTTACCACATGACAAGTCAAAGAAATTCCTCCAAGATTGTTACGTGTAGCAAAAAGAGTGGGATATCCAATAGGAAACCATGAAAAATATTGAGCCCCTTGGCCTTCTACAGGAAATAAAATCATTAGAGGAGGTAAAAATTAGGCCAAAGGAGGATAAACAAGGGGGGTCCAACAAGGAATTGTCAATGAAAGATGGAAAAGTTGGGAGGTTAAAGGCACAATATTAGAAAAACTAAGGACACAAGAAGAAAATTGTTCCTAGACCAAAAGGTTGAAGAGGACTTTTATCTTGGTCATGGAGAACAAATATTTTATTTGAGTCAAGGCAACAATTTGTAAGACACAACCAAGGAGTAAGATTACACAAAATCTCTTTTAGAGAGTGTAAATATCTAATCTATAATAATTCTTAAGCATAAAAAAATCCAAACAAAGGACATTTCTTGTTGCTTTTCCCATTTCGGTTTATAGGGTACAATCGCAATGCTATTACTATTGTTACAAAGAGAAACTTCCCATGGCTTGGGGTGTACCACAACAGACAGCTAGACACGAGAAATCAATCCCTTCCCAATATGCAAGAGAAACCAAACATCTAACACTAAGGGACCTCGAATCATACCTTATTCCGGACAATTGAAGTAGATCCCAATTGAGCTTTTTCCAATCCTGCTTGCGTTAGCAATTTGCTCTCAACAACAACAAACAAGACAACCATGCTATATAATATGGTGTTAGATCTAATCTAGCATATATAATCAATAATGTATAAGCAATTAAACATATCCATGGATTCAATATTCATTCAAATGCATATTATTGGACAGGAAAAGATATTTCTATTAATCAAATCAAAGATTACACAAGTGACAACCTCTGTCGGCACATCTGCGAACCAGAGAAACCGAGTCCTCCACCTGGGCCTCCACCACCTCAATCCTCCATCTCTCGATAGCAATCTCACAAGCAAAGGAAAGCTTGGGAAGAACACAAAGTGATCCATAGGGACAAAGGGATGCAAACTCAAGTATATGCAAGCTATGGCAACAATGAACTATAGTTTTGTTGCTCTTCAATTCCTCCCCTTCAATCTATCCAAGGGGTTCCTTAAATAACACTCCAAAGGGGTAATGGAGGGTCAAATCCGAGCAATCTCGAGGCATATGGAAGGCAAAGAGTCAAGTGATTTGGACACACATGAAGGAAAACTCCAAAAATATTTGGATTTATGCACACATCCCGATGTACGCGGGTTTGAGGTCAAAATTCGCGTGTACATGCGAGTATGGGATTAAAAGTCAAGTACAACAATAAACAAGTGTTTTTTAGGGATGAACTTGGAAAGATAAAAGTATAATATCAGTCCATGGGATCTAAAGAGTCCACAGAAGGACAGGGAAGGCCATAAACATGTGATCAACCATGTGTGGTAAAATCGGCTATAACAGATGCCCCCTAATGTATGAGGTCAGAGGGGTAACATGATGGCCGAAATACATTATAAAATCCATCCCAAAAGTGGAGTGATGCAGAACCAGGAGGAAGAATTAGCCATCCATCAGTATAGCACAATAATCAATCTCTGCATATGATTACAAATACATATAGCAATCCTGGATATATAAGAGTACAATGGCCATGAATAGGCATGATATACAAAATGTGACAGCTGTGGTCATCACCACGTACAATATATAATAGACAGAATCTCCATGATGAAGATATACAATGGATCAAGATCTCCATAGAAGCTGAAGATATACAATGGGTCAAGATCTCCATAATGGCTGAAGATATCTGACATATACTGGAATCAAATCATGAGAGCTGAAATCTCATGAACACTGGCACGATCAAGGAGGTAGCATATGTGGAATTCCACCAAGCTGGAAAGTCTTCTACACAAACCGCTACGAGTACATGTCCTACTATGTGAATAAAGGTGCCGAGGTCGAACATAGTAGTCCATCGTCTGATTACCGGTCATTGACGTATACCGTTAACAGACACGAGATCACCCACCGATAATGAAAATGGGAATCAAGGTACTAGAGTGCAATCTAACAAGTGTGAATAGATGTGTTGAGGTCGAACACTTGGAAGAATCCATCGATCAGGGGACATTGATGTATTCCCAAAACTGTCGATGGCAAGAGAACCTACCACTGATTACTATAAGTCTCAAGGCACTCAAATGACTCTAGACTCCTATCCCAGAATAATTGATCTGAATTTGATGGGAAGGAATCGACTGGAAGGAGGTCATTAAGGAATCCCCCATCAACCAACACGAGGTACTCAGCAACACTGTATAATATGGAAGAACTCGAACAAGATGTGCATGAACCAGTAATAGTACTAGGAATGGCCGACATGCAAAGTCAAGGCAACTGAGGAATGGTCGACTCAGGCTTCAACTTCCTTCAAACAAGAGAATAAAGGAAAATGGTGACTGAAGGTAGGCATCATGGACTCGATATGCAAATTGGCACATCTTTGCGACACAGGAGGCATCAACAGAGGCTCCATAGGGACTGGAAGCTTAACCAGTCAATGGAGATAAACTCAGAGTAACGAGTACAGCTCCTAAAGTCAAAATAATAACCCAACCAATGGTTGTGATATACAATGCTCTGTTCAAAGGCAACACGACTCAACTACTGCCAAAGATAACATCTTTTCCTATCCGGATTTTTGTTTTTTTTATTTTATAATTTGGACTTTTTCAAATATTTTGAAAAGCTTAAAAAAGAATAAAAGTGCTTTATAGTTACAAATCTAGGAGGAGACGAGTGTCAAGAAACAAACAAACTAGTTCCAAGCAGCGAAACATACCTATGCTCAATGCAAGGAAACATGTGTAGGATAATGACACTCGGGGGAAAGTCCCCTCCTGGTAAAAAATGGGAAATCAAGCTGCAAAAGATATGTAAGAAGGCTCTGCTTTGCTAGACATGAGACAAGCTCGGGCCATATGGTTGATAATCAAAGTCAGGGAAGCTGGCATAAGGCTCAATAAGGAAAGCAAAACTCATGATAATGCAATTACAACTTGACATATACAAGGCAGTCACGGGGAGATGGCCAGCATAAAGTTCAAGAGGAGAATGAAGCTCTTGTTCAAAGTCATGGCGGTACTATACAAAGGACTCCCACACCCTAAAGGAGAAATGTCATCATGGGAACCAAATGCAATATAAGATCTAACTAGGGTACCCATGTACGGGAAAGCTCTACTATTCACATAATGTCACTTCCAAAAGCAGCAAGAAGGTTCCGTGACAAGATGGAATGGGTTCGTACCTAAGGTTAAAATGAAACGATCATAAGGTTATGCAAAATACAAGTGGATGTGAAAACCTAACCTATATGCCAGTTTAGACATAATACCTGAAATAGGCACAAATGGGTCGAAGACACAGCCAAACCGCACTCAAAATAGGCTCCGACAACATCAAATTAGTTCAAATGGTAAAAAACTATAGAAAGTGGATAAAAATTTCAAAATTTTTCTATAAAATAGTGAAAAATTAAAAATTTCCATGCCATTTTGAATTTTTACCCACCATAGTGCATTTGAGTCCAGAACTTCAGAAGCGAATTCTAGGACCATCGTCCAGGGAAATCCCTCCATGTTTGATCCAGGTAAATTCCCTTGCCCCTCTCTTTCATTTGCATGCAAAATTTTTAAATTTTCATGGTCCAATTAATTTTTTAGGCCATCCCAACTTGGGTGTTTTGGCCCACGTGGATATCGGGCCTTTTTCTGCGTATAGGGCTGACCATACGTAGAAAATGCCATGAAACCTGCGTACATACGTGACTGTTTTGCAAACAACCACGTATAGGGTTGCGAACAAGGATTTTATGGGCAAATAATGATAAAAATTGTGTTTTTTGTGCAGGATGGTACTAGAGTGGAGAGAGAGGGAATCATGGTGATGTTGAGGAAGCTGTTCAAGCTGACCTCATGGCTCAACAAGAATTATGGGCATGTGTCTTATACAAGTTTTGGTGTCTTGGAAGCTTGAGGGAAAAGCCAAGACTACTCCAGTTGCTGGTAGATTACTAGGATCCAGAGTCTGAAACTTTTCAGATAGATGGGATGTCACTCATCATTGAGGTTGAGGACATATATTTCATCACAGGTTTGTCCCGACGAAGGGAGGTGGTGAACCTCTGATCTCGTGGGACCGAAGGCGGGCTGGCTATAGATGACTACATAGTTGTGTACTACCTTCCCAATACAAAGAATGTTGGGAGTCAAATCCCGACAAACTTGATTCATATTCTGGGGCTGAAAGCCATACTCTTGGCATTAGGCAGTATTGCAGGTTTGGCATCACTCCACCAAGCGTCATGGCCAATGATGTTCTATGTAGTAGAGTGTATGCGACCTACAGTATATGACTGTAGTACTATGTTGTTGAGAAACATGAAACAACAGCTCAGTGACTGCAATATGGGTAGGCTGCAGAACTTCGGGTTTGGAAGCATACTGAGCACTTTATTTTTTGAGCGGGTGCCTGGGATAAGCCCTAGAGTAGACATTGCTCCACATGGAGTCTGGGATCCAACTCAACAATGCTGGGATAATGTCATGCGCAGATTGGGAGGTGGAAGGGTGGCTAACCCTTACCCAGCAGAGTTCTTTCCATGGTGGAGGAGACAGATCATCGCCATAGACGACTACCCCTATGCAGGGATAGACTTCCGTGGAGACCCAAATATGCCCCTACCACCAGGAGCGGCTTATGGAGACATAGGTAACGAATCCCAAACCCACTTTTATTTTTTGAATTATTTTTTTTTTGTGTTTTTTGATATATGAAATCAAAAGACATGTTTTTGGTGTGACGACACATAGTGACACTCTGTCATGTATATGCAGATGTAGGACCACAACGACCAGTTGGCTTTCCTCATCATCAACGGAGGGGAAGAGGTGATGAGATCGTGGGTGCGGATGCGGAGCAGACGCTCTAGACCATTCACACGAACTTTGTTTGGTTGACACATAGAGTACCCATGGAACAAGTCGAGGACTTTCCTGAGGCCATGCAGTGCCAGGTGGTTGGACTACCACAAGCATGGGTTCGATTGTTTCACCGGCTAGCTAGAGTCGTGGTGTGCTATCATGATCAACACCCTCCTCCACCTCGGGCTTAGAGACCTGGGTGTATATATTTTTTGTATGACCGTGTAGTATATTTTGGTGGCTCGAAAGCCCCAATTTTGTATATGACACTTATGTATAATGATGTCACCTGTTTTGAACTTAATGAAAAATATTTATGATGATCGATTATTATTCTATTTACATGTGTAAATTGTGCTTGTGAAATGCTTATGGTCTAAGAAACAAATGCCAATCTAACACATAGTTAGCATATGAATCAGCAACTTGATTGAAATTTCTTGGAACATGAATGTATGTTATACTCTCAGATTGTCGTTCAAGTAATCTAACATGCAAGAATCTTCATAATAATATCGGATCCCTAATACGATACAAGCGATTAAGTTGTGAAACCACTAACTGTGAATCAAGACGTACCTCAAGAGAATGAATACCATGCGAAATGGCATCACTCAATAACGACACTATATTCAGCAACATTGTTTGACGAAGGCCATAAACATACGCCTCCTGAAGACAATACTTGACCCGTAGGAGTATAGATCACCCAAGCAGCCGAAGTTGAGTTTTGAGTGGGGAAACTAGCACCATCAGTGAATCCTATGTAAACGGAAGACTCCATCGACATCTGCCATAACAAACGAAAGCTAATCAACAAACTCGATCACCATAAGAAAACCTAACTATGCAATGCAAAACTGTGCAATAATATACAAAAATCAGCCCTAGTTGAAGGTCATGCATAGTATTTTTTGAGATAGAGCCCATTTCTAGGCTCCGCCAAGGCTATCCCTTCATAATCAACCAACTCATAGGCGCCTTTCTCTAAGACACGCTTAACCACGTAAGGACCATGCCACATGGGATTAAACTTTCCTACCCCCAAGGGTTCCTTAGCTTGATCCCACAAAAGGACCAAGTCACCTTCACTAAACCTCCTCGGACGAACAGACTTATCGTACTAGACCTTAATGTGACGCTTGTTATCTTCAAGAGCCACTAAGGCATCTCGACATTGCTCATCAAGCTGCTCTAAGTGGACCAAACACTCTTCCAATGTGGAAGTGTCCGGTAAAAGCTCCACAGCTAGCTTCAAAGAAGGGATTTCACATTCAACCAGTAATACTGACTCCACCCCATGCACAAGCTGATAGGGAGAAAAATCGATGGCAATCTTGACTGCAGTTCTATAGGCCCACAAAGCAGGATACAACATGATATGCCAATTATTCTCGCTTTGTACAATGGTTTGTTGGAGAATGGACTTAAGTGACTTGTTCATTGCTTCAACCTATCCATTCGCTTAAGGATAATAAGAAGATGAGTTCTCTTGCTTATATCCTAACTTGGAAGCCAACTCTTCCGTCATTTTGTTTTGAAAGTTCTTGCCATGGTCAATGACAAGCTCTCTCAAGATGCCAAACCAGGTGATAATCTGGTTAAATATGAAATGCGCGGCTGTCTCATCATTGGATTTAACTGTGGGCATAGCCTCTTCCCATTTCGTGAAGTAATTGACAACAACAATAATATGATGGTGCCCCCCAGCCAAAGTTGGGTTGCAATCCATAAAATCAAGCCCCCACTTGGTGAAGGGACCGACTGTGACAATAGGATGCAAAGGGGCAGGACGTGAGCGCATATTACATGCAAACACTTGGCAAGGTTGGTACTTCTTGATCGCATTAATGCAATATTTAAAGATATACAGAAAAAATAGCCCGCTCTTAAGATTTTTTGGGCTGTAGAAATCCCAGATAAATGACCACCACACGCCCCTCCGTGGAAATCACTAAGCACGACCTCAGCCTCATTATGATTTAAACAATGACGTAAAATGGAATCCACCACATGGCAGTACAAATTATCATCCACTATGACATAGTTCTTCGCTACGTAACGTAGTCGTCCCCGCTCATCCCGTGAGAGGTGAGTAGGGACTTTCAATGTTTGCAAATACATGATAATATCTCTGTACCAAGGGTTTGTAGTTTATATGAGGAATATATGCTCATTGACAAAAGAATCCTCATAAACCTCCTCTTCATCCAAATTTGGGAAATATGATATGAGCTCAACAAAGATTAACGATTTCTTCGATATCCCCGAAACGAATTCAAGATCAAACTCTTGTAAAATCACAATCCATTTATTATATTTTCCCCCAATCATGCTTTTAGTGAGTACAAACTGAAATGGATTGATGTGAGCTACGACCAAAGTTTGGAGAAGCAGAATGTAATGTCTCAAACGCTGAACCGCATGAATGGTGGATAAGGCTAGCTTCTCCACATGGGAATAACGAAGTTCTGCATCAATAAGGTTTCAGCTCAAATAATATATGACATGCTCATGGAGCTCCTCATCCTCTTGAACCAATACCATACCAACCATCTCCTGAGACACAGCCACATAAATAAAAAAATTCACACCTATATTCTGGTGGACTAAGCATGGGGGCCGTTGCTAAGGCTTTCTTAAGAGCATCAAAAGACTCATGGGCTTGCTCATCCCAGTAAAAAGGGGTGTCCTTCTTCAACAAACACATGAATCCTTTAGTCAAGTTGGAAAAATTGACCACGAACCTTCACAAGAAGTTCGCCATACCTTGTAAACATTGAAGGTGTCGAATGTTACGCGGGGGAGACAATTGAAGTATTTCCTCAACCTTTAAGGGATAGACTCTAATACCCTCCCTAGATACGAGTCTAGGAACCTCCCCATTATGGTCACCAATTCTATTATGGAGAGAAACTTCCTATGGCTTGGGGTGTACCACAACAAACAGCTAGACACAAGAAATCAATCCCTTCCCAATATGCAAGAGAAACCAAACATCTAACACTAAGGGACCTCGAATCATACCTTATTCCAGACGGTTGAAGTAGATCCATGTTGAGCTTTTTTCAATCCCGCTTACGTTAGCAATTTGCTCTCAACAACAGCAAACAAGACAAGCATGCTATATAATATGGTGTTAGATATACCCTAGAATATATAATCAATAATGTATAAGCAATTAAACATATCCATGGATTCAATATTCATTCAAATGCACATTATTGGACAGGAAAATATATTTCTATTAATCAAATCAGATATTACACAAGTGACAACCTCTGTCATCACATCTGCGAACTGGAGAAACCGAGTCCTCCACCTGGGCCTCCACCACCTCAATCCTCCATCTCTCGATAGCAAGCTCACAAGAAAAGGAAATCTTGGGAAGAACACAAAGTACTCCAAAGGGACAAAGGGATGCAGACTCAAGTATATGCAAGCGATGGCAACAATGGACTATAGTTTCGTTGCTCTTCAATTCTTCCCCTTCAATGTATCCAAGGGGTTCCTTATATAGCACTCCAAAGGGGTAATGGAGGGTCAAATACAGGTGATCTTGAGGCATGTGGAAGGGCAAGAGTCAAGTGGTTCGGACACACATCAAGGAAAACTCCAAAAATATTTGGATTTATGCACACATCCCGATGTACGTGGGTTTGAGGTCAAACGTCATGTGTACACGTGAGTACGGGATTAAAAAGCATATACAACAATAAAGAGGTGTTTTTTAGGGATGAACTTGGAAACATCAAAGTATAATATCAGTCCATGGGGTCTAAAGAGTCTGCAGAGGGACAGGGAAGGCCATAAACATGTGATCAACCATGTGTGGTAAAATCAGCTATAACAACTATGTGTGTGTTTTTCTTTTCTTCCCCACTATTTTCTTCATTTAGATTATAGTTTGTAAATAATGTGCATGAATATTTTATGCATAATGAAATAACATACATTTTTTTTTATTTCCGCTGCATTAGTTAAGGTTTGGGTTGATGGCTCGGCCATAGGCTAAGTGATTATGGATCATATTAATATCATGGCCCAAGTTTGAAAACACTTGGTGAACAACATGTAAGATAAACACTCACATTGGATACCAAAAGAGTGGAGAGCCATTGCTGCAAGGTCTTGTAACAAGCATACAATTGAAACTTACAAGAACATTTAATGACGAACAACCCAAGGAAGGCCCTAAAGTTAGGTTTACTCAACTAGAGGAAAACCTACTTGTATTGATCAATATGGTAACCCATATATTGGAAATGAAGGATGAACAAAGATATGTAGCAAGGATTTATGAACAAACCAAGGATGAAAAAATTGACAGTACAGGTAACATTAACTCTCATCTTTTGACTTCAAATACTGCATTCAAGGTTGATGAAAAACTTGAAATACCACCATATGATGGTCAAGTTAATGATGAGAAACTCAATAGTTGTTTGAAACAACTAGAGATCTATTTGACCCTTATTATATAAAATAAACTCAAATAATTTATTTTGCTCAATTGAAAATTTCCAGACATGCTTTGTTATGGTGGGAGAGCTATGTAGATGTATTGAGGCTAGGAAAGAATCCCATGGGTACAAAATGGGAAAATTCAAGGAATTGTTGAAATCGCACATAATTCTTGTCATATAGGCTATGAAGAGGAGCAATTCTACCTTTGAAAAGAGTAAGAATAAAGTGTACAAGAGTACAAGCCCAAATTCTGGATGTAAAACATCAATTTGGGTATCTCTTTGGAACAACCTACTGTACTAATGAAATAAATTGGAGGCCTACTCAACCATATTCAAAATCTCAGGGTCAAATCCTCAAGTTGGTTGGTTCTATGAATGTTGTGGGACTCATTGAATGTCTTCTGTAGGTTATGTTACCACAACTCCAACACAATTTACCCCTATACCATCCTCAAAATGAGGGGAAGTTCCCAGAGGGTTTCTTGTGATGTGCATTTTATAATAAATAAATAAACATATTTAAAATAAGTTGTATTTGATAAATGTGAAAAAATAGATGAGGCAATCAAGAAAGTTATTTACAATGAGTTGGACTTCAAGAAAAGAACCAACAAGAAACTAACAAAAAATAAAGGCAAGAAGATTACAACCACAACCTAGAGAGTGGAAGAATTCAAGAGGCATTGCAAAAAGTATGATGTAGATGGGTATGCATATGAGAAGGGATGGAAGATGTATTTGAAACTACATTCAAAATGGTACAAGTCCATGAAAGGAGGAGTGAAAGCTATTAAAGAAACGATGGTAGAAAACATATTTGATGTTACTGAAACCATAGTTTGCACCACATTGCAACAACTATGGGAAAGTGAAGACAAAATCACACTATTACAAATCGAAGTTCAAGTAATGAACTAGAAGGAAAATTATTTTTGATAGTGGTTCTAAATGCAATTTGATTTATGGAATGTTGGTTGACGAGCATGTCCTAGAGACTTATGATCTAGTACAATACCCATGTTCATTGGATGGTTACAAGACAAATATGCTATGAGAATCATTAGAAGATGTAAAATCAAGTTTTCCATTAATGTTAATTATGCCAATGAATTAGAATGTGAGGTACAACCTATTGATGCATGTGAAGTGATGTTTGGAAGTACCTACTTATCGGAGAAGGATGGAATATTCTATAGGAAATAAAACAAATATCATGTTGTCAAAGGTGGTAAGGCCAACCTCATGAAAGCACATAAAGGAAAAAACATAATATCATTGGCAGCAACAAAACAATGTTAGACAAAAAAACTAATTGAGACATGCTAGAAGCAACTAGCCTTTATATTTGGAGTAGTGGACTTGGAGAAACAAGTCTAGGCCACGTGATTCCACCTTTTCCAGCAATACGCTTTTAGGGATAAAAAACCTCCTCACAACAATGTGTGATATGAAATGGATAAGTAATAAATAAACTACTTGTTTTAATGGATTTTTATGTTTAGGCGTGCTCAAGTTGCAGTTTAAATGGCTTTAAATCCTCAATCCATACCTTAGTTAAAGTCCTTTTGCATGGCTTGCTAGAAGTATAGGCTTAAATCCTTGTTGGAAGCATGATTATCATTGGCTTTGAGAAGTTTGGGGATGTCTTAAAAATGGTTAAGGAAAGCATATCTAGAGCTTTAGGCTAAATGGAGGCATGTATAAAAGAAGGGGTGCATGATGCTTTGTGTTCTGCACACTACACAAACACTTGGATAAGACAAAATTATATGTGGATATTTTGGGCATACATAGAGGTGTGGGAAAAGTTGGAGGGGAGATTGATGCTAGGAACTCCATACAAACCCAAGGCATGTAGGAGGCATACATGTAGTGGAAATCATGTGGAGCTCGGGAAAGGCTTAGGATGCATTGTTATCTCCTTCCTTCGCATAAGAAGCAAATGTTGTGGAGGCTAGTGCATGTGGAGGAATTGAGGGAGTTGGAATGAGGTCTAATTTTGTGGTTTGTGTTGTGCACTATGCACCAAGGGAAATTGACAAAAAGGATAAAGGATTTCAAAGCAGGAGGCATGCTTACCTCCATATCCATACTCTGGCATTACAAAAGAAGCCTACTTACACCCCACAACCATGTGTCCATTTGACAACCAATCAAGTTGCCACATCGAAAGTCAAAGAAAGGCTTGTGAAATCATTATCTGCATCAAAGAGAG
The DNA here is from genome assembly GCA_001517045.1 of Pseudotsuga menziesii. Classification (NCBI taxonomy): domain Eukaryota; kingdom Viridiplantae; phylum Streptophyta; class Pinopsida; order Pinales; family Pinaceae; genus Pseudotsuga; species Pseudotsuga menziesii. The sequence continues at coordinate 470,776 of LPNX010143902.1, read as the reverse complement.
TAGGATGTCCAAGAGGAACCATAATGGTTCTTGAGTGTGTTGGATTTCCAAGGGAAATGAAATCAATGGAGGGGATAATAAAGAGACCAAAGGAGGATCAATATGGGAGGCATTGAAAGTTGGAAAGATTGATAGGCCAAAGGCACAACAATAGAATACTAAGGACTTAGAAGAAGAAATATGTTTGTATCCCAAAAGGACAAAGAGGATTTTGACCTTTTCAATGAAGGATGGAGATTGTCTTGGAGCCAAAACAACAATTTTCAAGACATACCATAAGAGTAAGATTACACAAAGTTTTTGTTAGAGAGAATAAATCTCTCGTTTATAATTTATGGAGCATAAAAATAGATAAAAAAAAGGGCCATTTCTTATTGGTTTTCCCATGTGGGTTTCTAGGGTAAAATATTAGTGTTATCACTGTGCCTGTTTGTTTTATTTTGCACTATTTTTTCACTTAAAAAATTATAGTTTATAAGTAATATGTAAGCAATTTTTATGCATAGTGAAATAGAAAACATAGATAAGCAATTTTATTTCTACAACATTAACTGGGGTTTGTAATGGTAAATCAACTCAGCCATAGGCTAATTGATTATGGATCAAGAGGTTAGTTACATAATTAATTATGAGTTGTATAAATGTTAGTAAGATTTAGCAATTTTATTATACTTTGGTACCTTATGATGTTGCCTTGTTGCTAGTGGATCTAAATGTTGGGTAGAGTAACTCCTCTAGAAATTATAGAAAGTTCTATTATTTGTGGTTGGATGGAGTTTAGACCCCTTGATGAGTGTAAAAATATTTAGCAATAAAAAGAAAAAGAGTTGGAATCATAAATTGAATGCACTATGCTCAATGTGCAGTAGAGTCTAGATTGTTATGATAGAGGTTGTTGAGAGGAGACAATACATAACTATTCCTAGTCAAAAGTTGAGGGATAAAAATATAACACCATGATAGTTAAACAAGAATCATATTGCAAAAGCACACACAACAAACCACAAAACAGAGTCAATCAAAGACAAAAAAATATATCCATGTGACAATCATATAAAAGAAGAAACCACAAAACTATAATGGAGGCAATCAAAGAGAGAAAATATATCCATAAAAAAATCATATGCAACTAAGAAGATAAGTGAATAGGTTATTAATGAGGCATTATACTAATCAAATTTGAGAATACATTTCATAGACGTTTGAGACACATAGTCCCAATGCATTACATATGTACACCAAACCTACAAGATTGGAAATAACCCGAAGCTCGACCTCTATCTACTTTCCAAATATCGAGGAAAAGAACCAATGTAGAAGAGGACATATTATCCGTTTAATGCCCCTAATTGTAACACTAGATTTTGAGAATCTCAAGTGACCCTCTTGAAAGATGAATTGTGACATGTACAGTCAATAAGAATCCTAGTAACCAAGAATGTGAAACTGTGAATCCATTTAATGTTCTTCTTTCTTGCTTTACTCATACCTATATTCCTTTGAACCAAGAATTGGAGGACTTGATTTCATTGATAACCATCCCTTATGTGAGAGGATAAACCATAATATTTACCGTCCATCACCTTTGCTTAATTCTTCACGGAAATTATGGGGGCAACTCTATGAATCCTGGTTCTAAAGTTTGTGTTTATTTATCGCAAGGCTGTGATAGGTTGGTTCTAATATTTGTGAAAAAAACTAATCGAACTCTAGGATGGACCAATAAAGGTTGGTTGTTGAGTCAAGATAAAAAATTCATAGAAATATTAGGTTTAGTTATTGCTAGATGATCAATATGACGGACCCTTAGTGAAACTTCAATTGTTGTATATCTTCTTCTGACACCATTGCTTTCACCATATTTCATCCTAAATACCTTATCTTTTAATTTATTCTCCATGATTAATTTTATTTCCAAATTTTCTATGGTGGGATCCAATGCCACATGGCAATGGATGATTAATCAAAGTAATGCCAAGTGGCCTTGATGTGGTCTTTCCATGCATAATTCTTTTAGGTCATTGAAGTTATAATAAGGTGGCGCTCTAATCATTCAACCTTGTTCTTTTGAGGATTTTATGCACATAGGATAGTGACACATGAGTTATTCAGTGTCCCCAAGCTAATTCATCAACTTGTGCACTTTGTTACATCAAGCTATAAATCTACCCAAATTTTCTATGACCCTGAGATTTGATTTAGTGGCTCATCAAGTCCATCAGCAATGTTGTGCATCCAAATAATCAAAGAATTTCGAATAAACCTCATTTTTAACCCAAACTCAAAATGCTTATGAAAAACAAAGAAACCTTCATTTAGATTCAAAATCCCACACTTAGCTAATTTACAGTAAAAAATGGATCCAAACTAATTTCATGAACTGTATGACAATTGTACTTAGAACACCTTGAAAACACCACATATGCATCAAGCCCATATCTATCAATGGCATGATGCCATAAGGAAAATTATTATCAATCCATATACTTGTTGATTCAATCACACTGACATCATATGTTTTATCTTCCTTAAACACTCTATATCTTCTAATTAATCAAAACTATAAAATTTGTCCCTACTAGTATTTCATGAATCCTTTCCTTCTAGCACAATGTGGCGAGATTATATTCATATAAACATATTTCATGGTTTGTGTTATTATTTGCAAGAGTCCATGAATATTGTCCCTACTAGTATTTCGTGAACCCTTTCCTTCTACCACCATGTGGAGAGATTATATTCCTATAAACATATTTCATGGTTTGTGTTATTATTTGCAAGAGTCCCTAATATGCATGGCCTACTCTTCATACTTCAAATATTGCTAAATCACTTTAATCATACATTGATTCTATATGGTGGGGTGGACTTAAAAACTCAACATGGTGAACCCAAAAAATTATACAACATATATTTTGATTATTATTGATTTTAACCCCAAAACTCCAAGTGTAGGAAACTTAATCTGCAAGGTGGTTGCGTAAATACTAGAAAAACCACACAACTTGTTGTCCATGAACATCCATAGGTCAACGGTCATTTTTGAAGCCACCTCGACTTGAAAAAGAATTTAAAGCATCAATTGAAAAAACAAAAAGTTCTATTTAGCATAAAACAATCTAAAAATATTATAATTAAATTGTTTTAGTTAACCATTTAACTAAGCTTTAAATCATCTTAGTTAAATGGTTTTAGTTAATAATTTAAATGAGTTTAGTTAAATAATTTTAGTTACTCATTTAACTAAACTCATTTAAATTTTAATTAAAATATATTTAAATATTTAAATAATTCTAGTTAACCATTTAACTAAACTTATTTAAATCTTAATCAAATGATTATATACATGTAACAACGAAAAGTGAGACTTATTCTCTTGACCATATTAAATTGTAAGAGACCCATATGATTCCCCTACTAAGTTGTAGGAGACCGCATGCTTGCCCATGATGCCCTTGTCGCATAGGGCATGCATACAAATTTTGCATGATCATACCTTATGGCATATATATGTAGACAAAAAAAGAAACATAGGAGTTATCCATAACCTTTATCTTCTTGAATTTTTTAATCTCCTTTAAGCCGGGTGCGATTGCATAGTTTTGTTATTGTCGATTGCTTTATGTTACGGTGTTACGAGTATATTGCACACATTTATATATATTTGAGATATTTAGTATTTCGATCTTAGCTTTTGTTTAATTTTTTAAATTTTATTTTGGAGTTTAGAACCACGATGAAGTATTTATGTGAATTGAACTTAGGCATAATTAAATTCAATGCATAAAAGTGGGGGAGAAAGTCATGTGAAGGAAGACTGAAAGCATTATTAATTAAATTTTAAAAAATTAATAAAGTAGGAAGGTCAATATGCATGTTTTTATATATAAATATAAGCTAATTATTTCTTGAGAGAGATTAGCAAGGAAGTGATTTAATTTTTAAAATTTTATTTTGGAGTTTAGAACCACAATGAAGTATTTATGTGAATTGAACTTAGGCATAATTAAATTCAATGCATAAAAGTGGGGGAGAAAGTCATGTGAAGGAAGACTGAAAGCATTATTAATTAAATTTTAAAAAATTAATAAAGTAGGAAGGTCAATATGCATGTTTTTATATATAAATATAAGCTAATTATTTGTTGAGAGAGATTAGCAAGGAAGTGATTTAAAATAGATTAGTTATCAAGAAGTTATGGCATTTTTATGTTTATATTTACTATAGTTTTAATGAGTTTAAAGTTGTGTTTGAAACCATCAAACTCCTTTTGCATGGTTTGATAGCAATTTGAATTTAAAGCCTTGTTGGAACTTTATTTATTGATGCCTTGGAGATGTTTAAGGAAGTCTTTAAAAATGGCTAAGGTAAAGTGTATATTGACCTTTAGGCTACGCAAGGGTATGGATGATAGAAGGGGGGCTTGATTCACCTCACACCACACAAACATTAGACTAAGGAAAAAGTTTATGTAGATCTTTTGGCATGCATGGAGGTGTCAGTGAAATCGAAGGGGAGATTGATTCTTCATGCTCTGCACACAAAGTGTTACCTCCACCCTCCTGACTCCACACACTTTGTATAAGAAGTAGAGGTAAGAAAGGGTAGTGCATCTAGAGGAAAGGAGGGAGTTGGAGCAGAGTCTAACTTCACACTTTGTGCTCTACACTTCAGACAAAGGTAAAACAACACAAAGGATAAAGGCCCACGAGGCACATGATACATGCTTATGTCAACATCCATGCTTTTGCATAACTAAAGAAGCGTGCACAAACTCAACCCACATGGTCATTTAATATCCAATTAGAGGTCACCACATGACAAGTCAAAGAAATTCCTCCAACATTGTTACATGTAGCAAAAAGAGTGGGATGTCCAGTAGGAACCCATGAAAAATCTTGAGTCCCTTGGCCTTTTACAGGAAATCAAATCATTAAAGGAGGTAAAAATTAGGCCAAAGGAGGATAAACAAGGGGGGTCCAACAAAAAATTATCAATGAAAGATGGAAAATTTGGGAGGTTAAAGGCACAATAATAGAAAGACTAATAAGGACATAAGAAGAAAATTGTTCCTAGACCAAAAGGTTGAATAGGACTTTGATCTTGGTTATGGAGAACACATATTTTATTTGAGTCAAGGAAACAATTTGTAAGACACAACCAAGGAGTAAGATTACACAAAATCTCTTTTAGAGAGTGTAAAGATCCCATCTATAATAATTCTTAAGCATAAAAAAATCTAAAAAAGGCCATTTCTTGTTGGTTTTCCCATTTGGGTTTATAGGGTAAAATATCAATGCTATTACTATTTATATTTTTGTTTTCTTCCACACTATTTTCTTCATTTAAATTATAGTTTGTAAATAATGTGCAAGCGTATTTTTATGCATAATGAAATAACATTTTTTTAAATTTCCACTACATTAACTAAGGTTTGTGCTGATGGCTCGGCCATAGGATGAGTGATTATTGATCATATTAATATCATAGCCCAAGTTTGAAAACACTTGGTGAACAACATGTACGATAAACACTCACAATGGATACCAAAAGAGTGGAGAGCCATTACTGCAAGGTCTTGGAACAAGCATAGAATCAAAAATTACAAGAACTTTTAATGATGAACAACCCAAGGAAGGCCTTAAAGTTAGGTTTACTCATATCGAGCAAAACCTACTTGTATTGATCAATACGGTAACCCATTTATTGGAAATAAAGGATGAACAAAGATATGTAGCAAGGATTTATGAACAAACCAAGGATGAAAAAATTAACAGTACATGTAACATTAACTCTCTTCTTTTGACTTCAAATATTGCATTCAAGGTTGATGAAAAACTTGAAATACAACCATATGATGGTCAAGTTAATGATGAGAAACTCAATAGTCGTTTGAAACAACCAGAGGTCTATTTTGACCCTTATTAAATAAAATAAACTCAAATAATTTATTTTGCCCAATTGAAAATTTCCAGACATGCTTTGTTATGGTGGGAGAGCTATGTAGATGTATTGAGGCTAGGAAAGAATCTCATGGTTACAAAATGGGAGAATTCAAGGAGTTGTTGAAATCACACATAACATCTATCATATAGGCTATGAAGAGGAACAATTCTACCTTTGAAAAGAGTAATAACAAAGTGTACAAGAGTACAAGACCAAATTCTGGATGTAAAACATCATACTAGGTATCTCTTTGGAACAACCTACGACACCGATGAAATAATTTAAAGGCCTACTCAACCATATTCAAAAGCTCAGGGTCAAATCCTCAAGCTGGTTGGTTCTATGAATATTGTGGGCCTCGCTTAATGTATCCTCTAGGTTAGGTTACCAAAACTATGACACAATTTACCCCTATACCATCCTCAAAATAAGGGGAAGTGCCCAGAGGGCTTCTTGTGATGTGCATTTCATAATAATAAATAAAACATATTTAAAAGCAATTGTAGCTGATAAATGTGAAAAACATAGATGCGGCAAGCAAGAAAGTTCTTTACAATGAGTTGGACTTCAAAAAAAGAGCCAACAATAAACCAACAAATAATAAAGGCAAGAAGGTTGCAACCACAACCTAGAGAGGGAAAGAATTCAAGAGGCATTGCAAAAAGTATGATGTAGATGGGTATGCACATGAGAAGGGATGGAAGATTCATTTGAAACTACATTCAAAATGGTACAAGTCCATGAAAGGAGGAGTGAAAGCTATTAAAGAAACGATGGTAGAAAACATCTTTGATGTTACTGAAACCATAGTTTGCACCACATTGCAACAACTATGGGAAAGTGGAGACAAAATCCCACCACTCCAAATCAAAGTTCAAGTAATGAACTAGAAGGGAAATTATTTGTGATAGTGGTTCTAAGTGCAATTTGATTTATGGAATTTTAGTTGACGAGCATGTCCTAGATACTTAAGATCTAGTACAATACCCATGTTCATTGGGATGGTTACAAGAGAAATATGCTATGAGAATCATTAGAACACTGATGTAAAATCAAGTTTTCCATTAATGTTAATTATGCCAATGAATTAGAATGTGAGGTGCAACCTATTGATGCATGTGAAGTGATGTACCTACTTACCATACAAGGATATAATATTATATAGGAAATAAAAGTATCATGTCGTCAAAGGTGGTAAAGCCAACCTCATGAAAGCACATAAAGGGAAAAACATAATATCATTGGCATGCACAAAACAATGTTAGACAAAAAAACTAATTGAGACATGCTAGAAGCAACTAGCCTTTATATTTGGAGTAGTGGACTTGGAGAAACAAGTTGAGGCCATGTGATTCCATCTTTTCGAGCAATATGCTTTTAGGGATTAAAAACCTCCTCACAACAATATGTGATATGAAATGGATAAGTAATAAATAAACAACTTGTTTTAATGGATTTTTATGTTTAGGCTTAGTGCTCAAGTTGCAATTTTAATGGCTTTAAATCCTCAATCCATACCTTAGTCAAAGTCCTTTTGCATGGATTTCTAGAGCTTTAGGCTTAAAGACTTGTTGGAAGCATGGTTATCATTGGCTTAGAGAAGTTTGGGGATGTCTTAAAAAATGGTTAAGGAAAGTATATCTAGAACTTTAGGCTAAATGGAGGCATGCACAAAATAAGGGGTGCATGATGCTTCGTGTTTTGCACACTACACAAACACTTAGATAAGACAAAAGTGTGTGTGGATATTTTGGGCGTACGTAGAGGTGTGGGAAAAGTTGAAGGGGAGCTTGATGCTAGGTGCTCCATACAAACCTAATTCATGTAGGAGGCATACATGCAATGGAAATCATGTGGAGCTCGGGAAAGGCTTATGATGCATTGTTATCTCCTTCCTCCACATAAGAAGCAAATGTTGTGGAGGCTAGTGCATGTGGAGGAATTGAGGGAGTTAGAATGAAGTCCGATTTTGTGGTTTATGTTGTGCACTCTGCACCAAGGGAAAATGACAAAAATGATAAAGGATTTCAAAGCATGAGGCATGCTTACCCCCATGTCCATACTCCGACATTACAAAAGAAGCCTACTTACACCCCACAACCATGTGTGCATTTGACAACCAATCAAGTTGCCACATCGAAAGTCAAAGAAAGGCCCGTGAAATCATTATGTGCATTAAAGAGAGTAGGATGTCCAAGAGGAACCATTATGGTTCTTGAGTGTGTTGGATTTCCAAGAGAAATGAAATCAATGGAGGGGATAATAAAGAGGCCAAAGGATGATCAATATGGGAGGCATTGAGAGTTGGAAAGATTGATAGGTTAAAGGCACAACAATAGAATACTAAGGACTTAGAAGAAGAAATATGTTTGTATCCCAAAAGGACAAAGAGGATTTTTACCCTGTCCATGGAGGATGAAGATTGTCTCGGAGCCAAAACAACAATTTTCAACACATAGCATAGGAGTAAGATTACACAAAAATTTTGTTAGAGAGTGTAAATCTCTCGTCAATCATTTATGGAGCATAAAATAGATTAAAAATAAGGCCATTTCTTATTGGTTTTCCCATGTGGGTTTCTAGGGTAAATATTAGTGTTATCATTGTGTTTGTTTGTTTTCTTTTGCACTATTTTTTTCACTCAAAAAATTATAGTTTATAAGTAATATGTAAGCAATTTTTATGCATAGTGAAATAGAAGACATAGATAAACAATTTTGTTTCTACAACATTAATTGAGGTTTCTAATGGTGAATCAACTTAACCATGGGCTAAGTGATAATGGATCAAGAGGTTAGTTACATAATTAATTACGACTTGGATAAATGTTAGTAAGAGTTAGCAAGTTTATTTTATTTTGGTACCTTATGATGTTTCCTTGTTGATAGTGGATCTAAATGTTGGATAGAGTAACTCATATAGTAATTATATAAAGTTCTATTATTTTTGGTTGGATGGTATTTAGACCCCTTATGAGAATAAACATATTCAACAATAAGAAGAAAAAGAGTTGGAATCATATATTGAATGCACTATGCTCAATGTGCAGTAGAGTCTAGATTGTTATGATAGAGGTTGTTGAGAGGAGACAATACATAACTATTCCTAGTCAAAAGTTGAGGGATAAAAACATAACACCATGATAGTAAAAAAAGAATCATATTGCAAAATCACACACAACAAACCAAAAAACAGAGTCAATCGAAGACAAATTTTTTATCCATATGTCAATCATATAAAAGAAGAAAGCACAAAACTATAATGGAGGCAATCAAAGAGAGAAAATATATCCATAAGAAAATCATATGCAATTAAGAAGACACGTGAATAGGTTATTAATGAGGCATTATACTATTCAAATTTGAGAATACATTTCAAAATACATTTGAGACACATAGTCCCAATGCATTACATATGTACACTAAACCTACAAGATTGACAATAACCTGAAGCTCTACCTCTATCTACTTTCCAAATCTTGAGGAAAAGAACCAATGTAGAAGAGGACATATTATCCTTCTAATGCCCCTAATTCTAACACTAGATTTTGAGAATCTCAAGTGACCCTCTTGAAAGATGAATTGTGACATACACAGTCAATAAACATCCCACTAACCAAGAATGTCAAATTGTGAATCCATATTATGTTCTTCTTTCATGATTTACTCATACCTATATTCCTTTGGACCAACAATTGGAGGGCTTGATCTCATTGATAACCATCCCTTGTGAGGGAATAAACCATAGTATTTACCATCCATCACCTTTGTTTAATTCTTTACGGAAATTATGGGGGCGACTCTATGAATCCCAGTTCTAAAGTTTGTGTTTAATTCTCGCAAGGCTATGATAGGGTGGTTCTAATATATGTAAAAAAAACTAATCGAACTCTAGGATGGACCAATAAAAACTGGTTGTTGAGTCGAGATAAAAAATTCATAAAAATATGGGTTTTAGTTATTGCTAGATGATTAATACGAGGGGCCCTTAGTGAAACTTCAATTGTTGTTGATCTTCCTCTAACACCATTGCTTTCACCATATTTCATCCTAAATATGTTATCTTTTACCATATTCTCCACGATTACTTTTATTTGCAAATTGTGTATGGTGGGATCCAATGCAACGTGGCAATGAATGATTAATCAATCTAATGCAAGTAGCCTTTATGTTGTTGTGCCATGCATAACTCTTTTAGGTCATTACAGCTCTAATAGGGTGTCTCTCTAATCATTCAACCTTTTTCTTTTGAGGATTTTATGCACATAGGACGATGACTCATGAGTTATTTGGTGTCCCCAAGCCAATTCATCAACTTGTGCACTTTGTTACATCAAGCTATAAATCTACCCAAATTTTCTATGACCCTGAGAATTGATTTAGTGGCTCATCAAGCCCATCAACAATGTTGTGGATCCAAATAATCAAATAGTCTTGAATGCATGTCTTTTGTTGAACCCAGACCCAAAATGCTTATGAAAAACAAAGAAACCTTCATTTAGATTCATAATCCTACACTTAGCTAATTTACAATAAAAAAGGATCCAAACTAATTTCATGAATTGTATGACAATTGTACTTAGACCACCTTGAAAACACCACATATGCATCAAGTCCATATGTATTGATGGCATGATACCACAAGGAAACTTGTTATCAATCCACATACTTGTTGATTTAATCACACTGACAACATATATTTTATCTTCCTTAAACACTCTACATCTTCAAATTGATTAGAATTATAAAATTTGTCCCTACTAGTATTTCATGAATCCTTTCCTTCTACCACCATGTGACGAGATTATATTCCTATAAACATATTTCATGGTTTATGTTGCTATTTGCAAGAGTCCCTAAGTATTGTCCGTATTAGTATTTCATGAATCCTTTCCTTCCACCACCATGTGGAGAGATTATATTCTTGTAAACATATTTCATGGTTTGTGTTATTATTTGCAAGAGTCCCCCTAATATGCATGGCCTACTCTTCATATTTAAAATATTGCTAAATCACTTTAATCATGCATTGATTCGATATGGTGGGGTGGATCCAAAAAAAACTCAACGTGATGAACCCAAAAAATACACAACATATATTTTAAAACCACTACAACCATAATCTGCAAGGGTTATGGTTGTGTAAATACTATAAAAAACTACCCAACTTGTGGTAGGTGAACATGGATAGGTCATCCGTAATTTTTAAAGCCACCCAGACTTAAAAATGAATTTAGAGCATCAATTGAAAAAACAAAAAGTTCTATTAGCATAAAACAATCAAAAAATATTATAATTAAATGGTTCCAGTTAACCATTTGACTAAGCTTTAAATCAGCTTAGTTAAATGGTTTTAGTTAACAATTTAAATTAGTTTAGTTAAATGGTTATAATTATCCATTTAAATCTTAATCAAAATGCATTTAAACATAACAATCTAGACAACCATGATATAAATCTCTACTATACACTTATTACTTAAAAGTTAATCTTATTAATCTACTCAATAAAACCTAAAATAGAAAATATAAACACCTATCAACTTAATTAAGACCCAACCCAGATGATACACCTTTCAAAATAAATTCCAAAGGTATCGTCATGTATCGTCATGTATTAATAATGCACTTACCCACTACCTTCTCAGCCTGCCGTATTCTTTGCCTCTCCCTGCATACGTCAGACGTGTCGGTAAGTTCCCTTCTGTGTGGTACCCAAGAAACCCTAATTCATCTGCATGATCCCTCCCTGTCGTGAAGTTTTCCTGGGCGTCCTTCTGCTCTATTCTGAGTCTTCCCTAAAATTCCACCCGCACATTTGTCTAGTTTGGCTGCACCATAGGATATTTCTCAAAGTAATAACAAACAAAAATTCCCAAATGTAGTGTAGTCTTTTCTGGTTTCTGCACCAACATCTGTTTCTCCTCTTACCAATACGGGAAGGACGTTACCTGTGTCGCCTGCTTTAACATATTCGACACGACCATTATCTTTTCCCTATAATGGACTAGCACTTGGATAATCTTTTCCTATCAATTTAGTTGTGTTTGCTTCTGGTCCTGTGCCTTACATGGTAGATTTTGCCTCACATATCGAGTCCTGCCAATATCTAATACTGTTTTGCAAGGCCACCTTACTTGATGGGTGTTGCATTTCCGTAGTAGAGAAAGCTTGAAATCACAAGCGGAGACCTCATATCAAATTTTATTTGTGAAGGGAGTTGGACTGTATTGACCCGCGAAGTTATTCTCTGCCGGCGGTTAATAGAACGTGAAGTCATTCTCTAACTGTCCGCGACAATTCTTTGCCTGTCCGCGAGTTTGAAGGTGCAGGAATACCTAATTTTCATTACTATGATTTCTTTATTTCATCATGCTAGTCTATTTTTAAAAAAGAAGTAGATTTTTTATATTATTTAATATGGACCAAGTTTTGAGCAATCATTGAGATAGTCGCGACCTTCTGGTGGGGGATTGTATCATTCTCCAATTTGACTGTGTTATTTGAGTTATTTACAGATATCGTAAACTTGCACATTTAATTGATTATTTATAGGTATCGCAATAACTCTGCATTGCATTGCAGAAATTGAGTTATAATTCACTGGTGTGTAGCCTGCATCGACTATACTGTAAACTATCAGAGTATTGTATTACAAACTCTAAATTATTGCCGTGCAGAGACTTAGACCTGCACTTTGTATGACAAAGATTGTAACTGTAGTTCGAAGGTTATCATTATTATAGTTCTATCTAGTATATTGCAGATTGTAAAGACTTGTGAAGATGCATTTTCAAAGGGAGTTCACTAGTGAACCGACAATATGCACCAATCGGACGACCGGCCGCGCGTGACCGGTCACGTTCGATGCGGCCGGTCGTCCGATCGGTGCATATCGTCGGGCAAATAGGTCTTGCCTTTTCAAAGAGGATGTAGAAGAAAGACTTTCAAAGTCTCGGGGCAGTGAGAAACTTGGTCTTCACTATTCATTACGAAAGAGATGGACATGAGGCAAAGACATAAAGTTTGTAACTGTAGTTCGAAGGTTATCATTATTATAGTTCGATGTAGTATATTACAGTACTTGTTTATTGCAGATTGCAAAGCCTGGTGAAGATGCATTTTCAAAGAGGATGTAGAAGAAAGAATTTCGAAGTCTTGGGGCAGTGAGAAACTTGGTCTTCACTATCCATTACTACAGAGATGGACATAAGGCAAAGACATGTAGGATTCTTGACAAAGTCTCCTCAAACACATAACTACATAACTTTATTAATAAAGAAGGAAAATAATTACATCACAAAGATGTGAGGGCTAAGTCCCAAAATATTACCTCACATGGAAAACTTGATGGATTTAAATATCCAAAAAGTAACAACTAATTTACCGTTACTGAAACTAACATAGGGGCACCTCACATAATCAAGTGAGTGTGTAGATGCCCTTTTTACATTTATTAAACTAAACATCTAAACATAACATTTTGGATCATAATTCCTAACAATCCCCCTTTGATCCAAATATTCTTTTGAACAAATACCAAGTTCATTTTTGAACTTATCAAATTTGACCCTCTCAAGAGATTTTGTAAAAATATCCGTAGTTTGATCTTCTGATGGACAATACTTTGGCTTGATGATTTGTTTGACAACAAGAGCCCAAATGTAATGATACTTAGTATCCACATGCTTATTCTTTGAATGAAAAACATGATTTTTGGCTAACTTGATTGTTGATTGATTATCAATAAATAATGAAGTTGCTTCTTTCTGATCAACTTTGAGGTCTTGCAAAATCATTCTTAACCAAACTATCTCACAAGCGGCTTCCCAAGATGAAATATATTCTGCTTCCGCTGTAGAATTCACAATTGTATCCTACTTTTTACAACTCCATGCCACTGCAGCTGATCCCATATTCATTAAGTAACCTGAAGTAGATGCCATGTCATCAACATCTCTAGCAAAATCCGCATCTGAATAACCAACAAGCTTGAAATTTTTGTTTCTTTTAAACTCAAGTCCAAAATCCTTTGTTCCTTGAAGATACTTTAACACCCTTTTTGCTGCATTCCAATGACTTTCTCTAGGTTCCTGCATATATCTGGAAAGTATGATGACTACATAAGATAGATCAGGAAGAGTATTCATCAAGTAAATGAAACATCTAATTAATTGTCGATATCCAGTACAATTTATAAGTTCCCCCCCTTCAAACTTAGAAAGTTTTAAATTTTGCTCCATGGGGGTAAATCGTTGGTTTACATTCCTCCATTCCAAATTTCTTCAATAATCAAGAAATGTAATTAGCTTGAGAAATAAATATGCTTCCTCCCCGCTACTTTACTTCAACTCCAAGATAGTAATGAAGTAATCCCTAGCCTGTCATTTCAAAACCTGTTTGAAGTTCTTGCTTAACCTGAAATATATGATCATTATTGTTACCTGTTATGAGCAAATCATCAACATACATAACCAATATGACTAAGTTGTTTTCTTGGATTCGAACATACAAAGTATCATCTGACTCACTACGAACAAAACCAACTTTCTGTAGGTAGGCATCCATTTTTGCATACCAAGCTCTGGGAGCCTGTTTCAATCCATACAATGCCTTAACCAGTTTACAAACTTGATTTTCTTTCCCTGGAACCTCAAAACCAGGAGGTTGAGTCATATAAACATCCTCTTGCAAATGCTTCACTTTGAGAATCAAATAAATCTTTCAATGTCTTCCAAGCTGACCACGCACCAGAACTATTTTCAATATGCACAAAAATATCATGAGAAATAGTACTGTGAATCAATGCTAAGGCCTTCTCATCTTTTAGTTCCCATTTTGCAAGCTGATCAGGAATAGTCGGTTTGGTAGGCTGAGCATTACAGACACCCTTCCACAATTCATTGTAAATAAGAGTGCTTTGAATATGACGACTCTAAACTTTATAATTTTCAATCCTTCCAACTTGTCAGATTCATTAAAAAGACTTACAACTCTAGACATTGTAAAAAATAAACACCTTATAACTCCAGAAGATATGTATTATGCAAACCTTATAGCTCCAAGAATTAAAAAAAAAGAAAGCACCTTATGTCACCAGAATAAACAATCACCTTATATCACCAATAGAAGATTTTATGCAAAAATATCACCACCAACATGAAAGAAAAATTACACATCAACAAGGGTCACCATGAAAGAAATACTGCAAGAAACACCACACACCATGCAAAAGAGAGCTATAGGGGCTTGGCCTTGACCCACTTATAGCCTCAAGAAATTTTTTTGATAGAGCTTCACTTTGCTCTAATCAAACCTTAAGTGAAAATACAAGTACTCCTTATGACGCCAACAATGCTCCTTATTACTCCAATGCCCAATAAAAAATGCACCTTATCACTCCAAAAAATAACAAATCTTTATAGGTGAATTGGAGAGATACAAGATTGTTGAGTGGGAGGTCACAAGTTCCAGTCCCATCAACTCCAAAAATAACCTTTGTTTTTTTAAAGTTTTATTTCTCCACCTTTTTCTTCTTAATATAAAAAATCTCCAAAAATAAAAATGAATAATAAATTACCTTATCTCTCCAAAACAACTTATTCACTTTTCAAAATATTACATAAATCTTGAATTAAATGAAAAGTGAAAAAATTATACAAAATTGTGAACTCTTCTATCTCTACGTTGTAGTTTTGCTGGTTCTTTTCAACGTTAGTTTTCTCTCTTCAATGCCTGCTGGTTTTCTCTCTTCAATGCCTGCTGGTTTTTTCTCTTCAACGCTGGTTTTCTTTCCAACACCTGCTATGTTTTTTTTTTTAATTCACTTCCACAAAATTTTAAATAACTTTGCCTTAAAAAAAAATATTTTACTCTCTCTAAGTAAAATGAAAAACGAAGGTAATACAAAAATATTTTCTGCAAAGATTCTTTTTTTTAGCCCAAAAGAATATGAATCATTAACTTACGATCAATATTTCTCTATTCCAAAACCTTGAAGGTCACCTTCTTCAAACAACCTTTAGCACCTTCCAACCAGGTTCCAACCAGACCAAGCTTCAACCGCGTGCTCTGATACCACTTTGACAAAGTCTCCTCAGACACATAACTTTATTAATGAAGAAGGAAAATTATTACATCACAAAGATGTGAGGGCTAAGTCTCGAAATATTACCTCACATGGAAAACTTGATGGATTTAAATATCCAAAAAGTAACAACTAATTTACCGTTACTGAAACTAACATAGGGACACCTCACATAATCACGTGAGTGTGTAGATTCCCTTTTACATTTATTAAAGTAAACATCTAAACATAACATTTTGGATCATAATTCCTAACAATTCTATGATAGAAGATTTTAAAGAATCGTGACTAGAATGGAAGACCTGGTTAAGGACCAGGGGGTTGATCAACATAATTTGGTCTAGGATTGAAGCTCAACATGGGGCTGAGCACTTGGTCAAGACCAAGAAGTCCGAGACTGGGTCTAGGAAAGTGAGTTTCTCCTCTCCTTGGTTAGTGAGCTATTGGACCTTCTCAAGGGCCTGGCCACCCCTTGTTGAAGTACCTAGCAGATGACCTTGGTGTTAATGAGGAGAATGAGATAAACAATGAATAATCTTCCTTATTTATGATGATGTACTTTGACTTACATGTATGGACCATGAATACCAAGAAGAATGTTTGAGATGACTAGTTGTGGTCATGAAACCACTTGAAGAACCAAGAAACCCAATGAAGGTTCAAGTACCCTTAGTGTTGGTCCAAGTACCCACTTGTAAAGGACCAAGTGCCCACCAAAGATTAAAAATTTCAAAAGACTAAAAGATCAAAAATTCAAAGAACCTCAAAAGTCAAAAGACCAAAAAGATTAAAACCCCCTAAGGCCGGTCTCCTTAACTTATGGACTTGTCTCTTTAAATAAAAAGCATCCTCATTTGTTCAAATCATCCAAGACATCTTCATCTCTAATCAAGAAGAAATTCGTCGGGGTTTTTACTATTGTTTTTTCTCTCTCTTCTTCTCACATGTGTGGACTAGTTCAACACTTGTATGATAGTTGTGAGGTCTATTCCAGGTGTGTAGGGTAGCTGTGAGGTCTATCCATTCTCTTGCAGCAGCAACATCCCTATTGGACATGATTTATTTGGGTCAAACCCTGCTAGGGTCTTCTACAGGCAGGTCAAGCCCTATCTAGGGCACCCTGTGAAAATCTAAGCCTTGTTTAGGGCATATTAAAACATACCAAATGTTATTACAGCTAGCACCATCCCTTTAGGGATTCTTCTAGGAAGGCCAAATCTAATTGAGGATTGTTTTAGGAAGCTAGCAATCCTGTAAAGGATGATACTTAGCCATCAAAATTTTTGGGAAATCATCTCAATAAAGAACATAGTCAACAATAGTCAACAACAAATCACTTACATCCATCTTCTATGGTTGATTCCTTCATGGCATGTGTTCCCTAGGGGCAACTTGATTGTAATTTAAATATATGTTATTTATTTTCTCATGTACAAACTCAGGCATCTCATCTAGAGGAAATATTATTCATTGTTTGGGGTTTTACTCCTTAAAAGGTTTCCCCGTAAAAATCTATGTGTTCTTGTGTGTAATTTGTGTGGATGAATATTTATCTTAATGCTGATATATAACTCTAAATCGTAACTATTTCTACTACTGATATAATTTTTCTAGAATTTAAAAGAAGACTGTTACTGTTAATAAATTTATATCCATGTTAAAAATTAAATAGTTGCTTGACACAGTTGAATCCTTCCACCTGACATTCATAAAGGATTTTTTTGAAGAAATGAATGACATTGTAGACAAGGTAGTGTATAAATTACAGATAAATCCATCCTCAAGCCTAAGGGCATTGGCTCCATCAGACTCAAATTGCCCGGATTTCTTGATTTTATGTTGCATAATGTTCTCTATCTTCAAGGGTTGTGGAGGAACTTGTTTATATCTCTTGTGCATATTCGAAAACAAGGCCATTCCATCCACATGTTCGATGGGACTGTTGACATAAGGATATCCTTTGATAACCAACTCATCATGACCGATATGAATACGAGAAGTTGTTGAAGCTAAAAGGAACATCTACAAGAGCTCAAATTTTTTCTTGTATCTTTCAACACGAAGAAAGTACATTGTCTTCTAGTATTTTGTGGAATGCTAGATATGGACCCATAAACTATGATAGCCTTTGATTGTTGAAGGAGAATGGTGTTCCTGGTTTTCCCATCATTCCAAATAAGTCGACACAATGTAGTTATTGTATTCTTGGAAAACACAGTAAGCAACATTTCCATAATTCCAATTTCAGAGCATGTAGAAAACTAGAGTTGATTCACTCTGACTTGTGTGGCCCTATTCATGCTATTTTTGCAAATGGTAACACATACATCATGAATTTTATTGGCGATTACACCAATATGTGTTGGTTGTATTTGTTGAAAGACAAATCTGAAGCCATTGAAACATTTAAGAACTTTCATGTATGGATTAAATGAAACACAATTGTAAATTTTTTCCCTTGATACTTATAATGGAGGCGAATATACATCAAATGAATTTGAAGCCTATATTAGACAACATGGGATTATGCATCAAACCATAATTCCATACAATCCTCAACAATGAAAATGACAGAAAGAATGAACATGACACTCTTGAATATGGTACACTTGATACTATTTTTCAAGAATGCAAAATTAATATTTTGGGTTGATGCAGTTTTGTGTGCAGTTTATTTGAGAAACATAAGTCCCACTCATTATCTTGCAAATAAAACTCCATATGAAATGTTGTATGGCCCCATTCCTTTTGTGGGGCATCTCAAGGTCTTTGGTTCCATCTATTATGCCTTAATTCCAAAGGAACAAAGAAACAAGATCAATGTAAGGAGTCAAAAGTGCATTGTATGGTCAATTGGAAATTTTTTTCCATCTAGATATTTTCATGAGGCTTATATTGAGATTCCACATCTTGAAGGGGGTATCCCTATCTTGGAGCAATCCATGGAATATCCTTTTTCAACACCATATCCCCCTCATTAAGAAGTTCTTGCCACTTCACCAGAATAAGAGGTTCAATTGGATGATGTGATTGAGAGGATTAGAAGATTGAATCTTGAAGAAAATGAAGCACCACCAGTTGAGAAACCTGGATCTTCATGGAAAGTTCCAAATGGGTCACAAATACACTTGAAATTGTTCATCCTAATGAATTTGGAAAGATGGAAACAAGAATTTCGACCAGCCAAGATGACGAAGGAGATGTAGATAATTCAAATTCAAGAGAGGTAAAAGATATGGATGTCTCATATGATTGTGAATTGAATTTATCTTCTAACCTTGAACCAAATTTATTTGAAGAAGTTGCTTCTATTGATGAGTGGAAAGAAGCCCTGCATAATGAGTATGATGCTCTCATTAAGAATGGAACCTTGAAGTTAGTGGACTCTCCATTTGGAACCAAACCATTTGGATGTAAGTGGGTCTATAAGAACAAGTACATATCAAATGGCTCACTTGACAAACAAAATACGAGACTTGCAGTGAAAGGTTATCAATAAAAGGAAGGAATTGACTGTGAAGAGACTTTCTCCCCCAAAACTAAATGGGATACCATATGTACCTTCTTATTTTGGCTACACAAAATGAGTGGAAAGTTCATCAGAAAAATGTAAAGTTTTCTTTCTTGAATTGAGGCTTGAAAGAAAATGTCTTCATGTCTCAATCACAAGGCTTTGTTGTGAAGGGGTAAGAAAAAAACGTATGCAAACTTATTAAGTCAGTGTATGGTTTGAAACAAGAACCTCGTGCATGGTAGGAAAAGTTAACAAATTACCTTCTGAAGTTAAAATTTAAACATTTTAATATTGATGATGTAACATTGCTTGTAAAGAAAGTTGGAAGATTTTCTTGTATATGTTGTGGTGTATGTAGATGATCTTTTGATGATAGGGAATAATCAAAGTTATATTTCGTCCACAAAGAAAGAATTGAAGAAGGGATTTCATATGACATATTTGGGACACCTTCAATACTAATTGGGAATGTAAGTGACATAAAATGCTAAGTACATATTCATCTCTCAGAAGAAATACTTTGCATAATTATTGAACAAGTTTGGCATGATGAAATGTAATCTTCTCTCCACTCTGATAGAATAGAACTTAAATTTCATGTCAAAAGAAGGAAATGAATTTGAGGATGCAAACAAGTACAGACAAATTGTGGGAATCCTATCTACCTTACCACCACCAAATCATACAGTTCTTTTGTTGTTGGAATTCTTTTCAGGTTCATGCAAAAACCTCGTGAAGGACATTGATTTGTTGCCAAAAAATTTCTAAGATACTTGAAGGGGACTCAAATATTCTAAGGTGGATGAATTCAAACTTATTGGGAATTCTAATTCATACTTTCATGGTGACAAAGAGACGGGAGTGTCTACTTCAGGATACCTCATGAGTCTTGGATTAGTAGTTGTCCCCTAGAGTTCACACAAACATACAATTCCAGTAGATTCCACAATAGAGGTAGAATATGTGGCTACTACATAAGTAACAAAGGAGATTGTGTGGATCAAGTAAATAATTGAAGGTTTGAAAGAGAAATAAGAGAATTACATTCCCCTACTAATTGGCAATACTTCTGCAATCAAGTTGGACAAGAATACTAGATTTCATGATCGAACCAAGCACATCAGGACGAAGTACCATCTAATTTGATATCATGTATAGGCCAAGACAATTCATTTTAGATGTTATTCTATGAATGAGCAAATTGTTGACATCTTCACCAAAGCACTTGGAAAAGAAAAGCTTGAAAAGTTCAGAAACATGGTTGGACTCATGAGCACCCCTTTGGATTAAGGGGCGGGGGGGATGTTGGAAACCTAATTTGAAAGGATTATGGTTAGTTTCAGTTACTAAATAAGATGAAGATTCACTAAGGATGAGTAGTGCACCTTTGGAAGATAAAAACTAAACTTCACATTCCTCGTGTATTAATAATGCACTTACACTCAATGAAATTTAATCACTGCTAGAGTTATTCCTATGAACCTTTCACCAAGACCCAAATTAACTTGGAATCCCATACCCAAAAACATTGTGAAGTCAATTTAAAACAAGAACAATTAAATATAGAGAAAGGTTTGTGCAAATTAGATTACATAAAAGAAAGACCCCTAAGGTGCATTAGATTTGAAATCTTACTAGAACCTAGTGAAGTCTTATTTGGAATCTAGAAGAAAAAAATACTCCAAAAAGTATTTGATATAGAAAGGGTTTGGTTGCATTTATAATATATGTATAAATGTCATGCATTACACCATGGAGTAGTCACTTGTCATTTCATTCCTCTTTTGTTGATGTCAAAACTTCCATCTGGCATGCCCCAATTGGTCTACATCCTCGATGAGTCAGTTTTGTTGATGTCATCATGGTGACATGGTATTCTAAGAATTTTCTATGTGACTATATGATTCCATCATGTATCCAAGTCAACATCCTCTCCATATGTCTTTTGATGTGGCTTCTTCCTGTTGATTTGGAAGTCATGATGACACATGGTCCTACACCACTAATCCTTGTTGGATATGTTGTTCTAAATACTGTCCATTCCCTGTGTAATTGAAAGTTATAAAGTCTATTAAAATCCAAGGTTAGGTCTATCAACGGGGTTGTGCAACATGGAAAATACAAGAGCCTAGAACCTCTAGGTCTTATAGTCCCAAAATAAATAAATAAGTATCAATATGCATCAAGTCCATAATTAGACATATGTCAATTGTAAAAACATGGAATCCTAAATTCACTCAGCATGATGGACTTGAAATAAGCCTTTATTTTATCTTGGTTTGGATTTGAAGTTTAGAAATAACATATAAGCCTTGAACTTGAGACCTTTCTAATACATTTTTTTTTCATATATTTTCCAACTAATAATCTACTTTTCAAGACTTAACATAGGGGGAGGGGTGGTATTTGAATATTAACTAAGGCCCCTTACCTTTCAATGAGGACCCAACACCTCATGAAATCTTAACTTGTGCAATGATAAACATTAAGCTATTGCATACAATCTACCCTCAATGTATGAAGAAGGATCTTATGTGAAAATCCTGATTAGGTAAGAGAAAAAACATCCTTATTTCCCATATCATTACATACATGTACCACTGCGTTGAAGACCTTCATAATAGGCAAACATAACAATGATATTATTTGTTGGTCCTTTGATTTCCGGGATGATGTGTAAGAAGAATGAAATCATGACACATGGACATCCTTACTCATGCTATGTGGAACCACATACCATTCCATAGAAAAAGGAAGGAAACCATGTTCTATACCCTAAGACAGCTAAGTCACTATGTAATGTAATGTATTTATGAAGCTAACTAGGTTAGCTAGGTTTGATAAATTCAACGATAAACAACACACATGTTGTATTAGTAGTCCATTTGGCCTTTATGTAGAGGTTATTGCCACTATTATTGTTGGTACTATTGGTATTGACTATTGTTAATGTAACACCCTATTTTTGACCCCATGATGTAATTATGTGTGTAATGACGCAAAGACTAGAACCTAGACAAAAATAGTCTAGGATGATAAAATATTATGTAAATATATAAGTTTGAATGTAATATAAAAATCCCCGACAACAACAAATGAACAAGGGAAAAGAAGATATTGGGGGCTATTATTCCACAAGTGGGGGAAGTGAAAGGGGGGATAAGGGGAAGATGACCTTAATGAATTATTAACCTAAGTCATCATCCTTACTTGTAAAATTAAGTGAGAATATACCCTAAGGTCTCTAAACCCGTGTATATGAAATTGGATCAATTGAACGTATTTATTATTCTAATCTAGGATTTAGAAGGCGAAAAGTGGGTTCATCACAAGTGCCACATGGCAAGTTTTGAAAATGCATACGGGAATTGAGATTGAAGGATTTTTTTTCTAGAAATCATTTTCGCCATCCTAGAAGAAAGAACATGATAGAGGAAAAAACAAATGTTCTATACCCATTGATGTAAATTGACACAGGAAATTTGTGTTTATGGACATTGTGCACTATGACAGGAAACATGGCCTACAAATAAGATCCACTGTCCCAACAATGAGATTCCATGGCCTATTTGTGTTGGAGCATGAGAAGGGAAGTGTGAAATATCAAGGGACTACAGATGGGGATCCCATTATC
The DNA here is from genome assembly GCA_001517045.1 of Pseudotsuga menziesii. Taxonomy (NCBI): domain Eukaryota; kingdom Viridiplantae; phylum Streptophyta; class Pinopsida; order Pinales; family Pinaceae; genus Pseudotsuga; species Pseudotsuga menziesii. The sequence continues at coordinate 447,597 of LPNX010143902.1, read as the reverse complement.
TGTGTTGTGTAGGTTGATGGGAAAGAGTGTTGGTGATTAGGAAATTTGTAGAGGGGGTTTGTCACCATAGATAGTTTTGTTTTAGTTTTGGGCCGAGTACAAGGCTTGGAGATCTTCACCCTTGTGGCGTGATAGCCCCATATTGGGGGCGTACTCTTTCATAGAAATAATAAGCGTAAAATAGTGTCTAAGGTTGGGAGGAATGCCTTTCATTTGTATCCAATTAGAGGAACAATTTCCAAAGACATAAGTTCTTGAATTTTGTTATGAATGCCATGGTCTACATTTTCTCTTATGTATTTGTTTAATTTACTGTTTAAGAAAATGTATGTGTGCATGGATTTTAATTAGCATAATCATGGATGTAATTGTGGTAGGAATGCATATACATTTTGAGATAATCATATAGTTAATTTAGCTACTATAGATTTACTTGTGTTGTTAAAAATTATATAACAAGTTAATAGAATTCAAATTATGTATCACAATGAAACAAATAATTGTAAAATTGAGTACCCCATAACCTAGATAGTGTGAGAGGATATACGAGTATGTGATAGTGTGGTATCAAAGCTACATGTTGCAACATTGGTTTTTCATGGACCATAATTGAATTCTACATGAAGAAGTTGAGGTTGCAAACAAAGTTTTTGACATAATGCATATGAGAAAATTTGGGGGAAAATAGTGTTGAATCCTCCAATAGTTGAATTCATGGCTCTAATTAAAAGATGGGGCAATTGTTTGAACAATTGAGTTGAATATGGAGGGCAGATGAAGTAAACATTTCTGAGTTTCAGAGTTGGTTTTTTGAAAATTTAGGGAAAATCATAGTTTGCAAGTTATTTGTTTGACAAAATTCATTCAAGAAATTCATGGTTTCAAATGCCCAATTGTTATTTTCATAATCAACATGAGTGTTGGTGATAAAAACATGTGAGTGGGAAAAATATTTATGAGAAAATTTGGGGTGACATTCGAACCACTGTAAAAATACACCAGCTCTGTTAATTGACAAAAGAAATTCTAGTTTGGAGTGTTGGATCCTAATCCTTGGTGTTAGGAAAATATTATATCATTAAACTCCCTATTCACGTGAGAAGACCAGAAGTCCTAGGTGAACGACAACAGTCTTTGGGAGTCCAAGAGACCACTTGAGAAGTTGAACCCAATGGTCGTTTTCTTTGTATAAATGTACAATTAATAATGAGAATTGTGTGCTTTCACACCTATCTATTGCTGCATTCATGGCCATTCTTCTTGTATAAATGGATTGTGTTCAATCAATCATTTATTTACCCATTTGGTGCACCTAACAATGGTATCAGAGCTATTGTTGGATCTAAGGCATGTGCCATAACTCCTGGTCATAGCACCTGCATGAGTATGCCCTTTTCAGACTTGCATTTTGTCCTCTTCAATCACAGACGTGCACCCACCTACCAACTTTTTCATACATCTATGAAGGTTTTTCTACTAACCTAGCCTAATTTTTGCAAGCACTTTTGATATCTGCTCCAACCTTGTAATTTATGTGTTAGGTGTTACTGTGGTATTTTGCAGACCTCCAAACCTATTAGCTATATGTTTCTATGATCATTGTGGTCTCAGTTACTTAGATTTTAAATTCGTAGTCCATGAGAACTTACCTATGCTTTTCTTGGGTTCCTCCAGACTTGTCATAGAGAATTCCCATTCCTCCTCCATTTTGCTCCCTGAAAGCCTGGGATTTGCATTTTATTTTGTACTTAGAGTGTTTCTACTCTATCTGGAAGGTTCTACCATTTATTCTTCCATGCATTAGAGTTCTCCTCCCTTAGCATTCCTATGACATGGGAATATTCAAACATTCTATGCAATGACTACCGTTCTCCTTCGATTGGTGTGTGAATCCTAATCTGGTGAACAATCTCTCCGTCTCGACCCATAACTTGTGTTAATCCTACTTGAGCTCTCTGCATGAAATCCCTCTCTTAGACACTCCAACCGACCTCACATTTGAGAATTGGTGTACATGACCTCCTGCTACTATCCTCGAGCTATTTTTCATGAAGTTTCACTCAGAGATGTGTTTTATGTTAACGGTCTTTACATGTCATTATTTCTTTGTGTTAATGTTGTTGAAGAGAGAGTTGGACATGGTTATCTAATGGTGAGTGGAACAACTTGAGTGCGTCTCCTAGCAATTTGAAAGTTGTGCCCACAATTGTGCCTTACCTCTCATTGATACAAGTGTGGAGTTGAGAATGCATGGGGTACCTGTACATGTTGCATGTGTTCCAAATTAGTGAATACTTGTTCTATGTTGCACTCTTTTTCCATAAACCATAATCTGACATTCAATTCATAGAATCCAATCTTCCTCTGCATGAACCATTACTTATCAGCAAGTTATTTTTGTATAAATTTGCACATAGGTGATCTAGATTATAAATCAAGATTTCATTAAGGTTTCTACAGTCACATAAATTAGAGAAGAAATTGGGAAGAAAATATATGCAAAACACTAGATAAAATGCACTCCATGGATTAATTGCCATTACATTATTGAACAATGAATAGTGTACAATAAATAGATTATCCCAAGTGGGAATTTTGATTGCCTTAGAGGAAATTCAAGTAGCTCGCAAAATAATGGCTTAGATTAGAACAAATTCCCCAATCTAGACAAGTGTTAATCCAAATTATAGCTAAAGGTCATGAATGGGAAAATTGAGTCTTTGTGGACTATGGGTGAATGAAAATCAACAACTGAGTGGATTTGTAGGAGAAAACGATGGAAGTGGTTGAGGCATAAAGAAACAAACTTGCTTAAGACATCCTAGCACACTTGGTACTTCTTAATCCAGGAGAAAAGGTTAATAAAGCAACTTTAACTCATAAAAGCAGGATAAAAGAAAGGAGGGTGCTTTATACTTTGAAAAGGTAGAGTAAAAGAAGAAAGAGGGTGCTATAATGGATAATCCTATCTCAAGTAGTCAATTTATGTACTGTGTATCCAACTAACTCATGGAATAAGGTGAGTAAACATTAGGAAATCATAAAAAAGATGTAGGACCTGATGTCTAGATTGAATTTTCCTCCAACACCCCCCCTTAATCCAAAACGATAGTGATCAAACAAAAATAGGTCCCAAGTATCTAGAACTATGGTCACCTTGTACATTATTCATCCATATAAACCGAGTAAAAAGGAAAAGCCACATAGGGAAAAATCTCCCTAAAAATGGACATTAAAAGGAAACATAAATAATGCTCTCTAAACTAAATGAATATGTGTGGAGGAATATTCTTCTTGGGAAGAAGAGAAATATGCTCAATTGGATTAGGAACATAAAAAAATGCATGATGGAGGTTGAAATCATGTAGAGAAACTGAGGTACACTGACAAAAGAGTGAATGAGGGTGCTCATTAGACTTGAACTCTATTAGATTTAAAGTGAACTTCAATTTTGTTTCTAGTTCTGCCTGTGAAAATATCACATGGTATCAGAGTGATATTGAATGCCCATGGCTTTGATACCATGTATAAATTTGCACACATGTGATCAATATTTCAAATCAAGATTTCACTAAGGTTTCTATAGTCACATAAAATATAGAACAAATTGTGAATAAAATATATGCATAACATTAGATAAAATGCACTTCAGTGGATTAATTTCCATTACATTATTGAACGATGAATAGTGTAGAATAAATAGATTATCCCAAGAGGTAAATTGGAATTCCTTAGAGGCAATTCGAGTAGCTCATATATGAATGTCTTATATTAGACCAAATTACCCAATCTAGACAAGTGGTAATCCAACTCATAGATAAAGGTCATGAACGGGCAAGTTGAGTCTTGGTGGAACATGAGTGACTGAAAATTGACCATTGAGTGGCTTTGTAGGAGAAAAATATGGAAGCAGTTGAGTCATAAAGCAACAAACTTTCCTAAGACATCCTAGAACACTTGACGCTTCATAATCCAAGAGAAAAGATGAACAAAGCAACTTTAACTCATAAAAGCAAGATAAAAGTGGGAAGGGCGTTTTATACTCAGAAAATGCAGAGTAAAAGAAAAAAGAGGGTGCTATCATGGATAAACTATCTCAAGTGGTCAAGTTATGTACCAGGTATCCAACTAACACATGGAACAAGGTGACTAAACATTAGGAAATCATAAAAATGATGTAGGACCTAATGTCTAGATTGAATTTTGTTCCAACAATTTTTTCCTGCCAACACGTCATATCTTTGATGATACCCATGAGTAATATGGAACAAACCACTGGTGAATTCATGTGTTTTAGGTGTTATCCTAGATACATCCTCTACAAACTAATGTACATAATGTGCCTTTCAACCTAACAACATAATCTATGTATCCTTTCAAATCAATGCATTGATATTTCACCTATCTATTATTTAGAATGGTCTCTAAAGACCATACACTCCATTTGCAACTTGTAGTGGATATATATCCATGGAGCATTGACTATGTGAAGGGTGGAAACCCTAACTCTTCCTTCATGAATGGTCTCTTGTGGCATGGAGCTGCGAACTAGTTTGTGACCTCTTGATCAGTTTATTGTTGTGCAACATGAATTTTTTTAGCTCCAATTACCCCAAGATTGTTGATGCATAACATGGAGATTACAATGGTATCTCATTGGAAAATAATGGGTCAATGTTGCCTTGAATGCATTGATTGCAGTTGTATTCTATTGTGAATCGAGTTGCATAACTCAATATTGTGGAAACTAGAACTTGGATCTTGGTGAACTTAATGAAATATTTTTTAAGATTGATTGGGGTCTTCCTTTTATCTAAGTGCTTTGAGATCTATGCAACTATTGATGAATTTGATGGTTCGAGCTTCATATTTAATCCAGTGAATACTTGTGTTGAAGACTGTTTAAAGGTCTTATCCTTTGTTGTGCATATATTGAGACTCGTTCTCACCCATAATATGCTAGGGTTTTCACTAGATGCATGATATCCTCACATTCAGAGCCATGACTTCTCTCCTCCATGTGAACCGTGACTGGTTTCATTTCTTTTGGACTTCCATTCAAGTGGGAATCCTATCACTTATTAAAGAGGTATTGTAGTGTATGGTACTTGGGGACATTAAGACTTATACCTTGAAGTTTGGATGCCCAAATTTGAATACTGAATGAGAGTTGATATTTGAGATGAATTGAAGGTGTGTGGAAACTACGTTGGAGTATGGATATATGAGATAGAATGGTACATGAAAACATTGGTATCCAGATTGGTATGTGGAGATGCACTTAATTTTATTTGCAAAGATTTGATGTGAACTTATTTTCAATGTATTTAATCTGAAAGCATTTTCTATGAGAGCATTAAAAACAGAGGATACATGAGGCAATACAAGTTTGATTTACAAATTGGTTGATTTATAGATATGTAAGTGACGATATATTTGGAGATCACATAATTGTCTAGTTGCATGTCTGAAATATTCATCTTCCTCCTTGCCAAATTTTCAATATTCAGGTTCATGGTTCTTTGCACCTTTTTGGGAAAGAACTGGTCCTGACTTCATAAAGTGGTGGAAAATTCCTAAATCCAATAAATTATATTTTAGCATAATGATGTAAAATATATATCAAATAATCATAACCACCAAATAACAATGAAACCTAACACACGACTAAGTACTTAGGATAAAGACTTTATCCCAAGGTACATAAGGTTTTTAAGGAATTAATATTAAGAGACCAAAGGATAACAACCCTCACCCCCTTTTCCAAGTCTTCAAATTGATATGCATGGTCTAAAATATCATGAGCCTTGATGATTATTCCGTTGAAAAAACACCAAAAGTGGATTCCAACTACAAAGGATGGAAATCTCACTATGGAATAAATGAGATAGATAACCTATAATTGTTCAATATTGTGAATTGAAAATTAATGAGACCAATCCCTAATAAGAATTGAATTCACTATAAGTCAAACACATCCAGAATCCTCAAAATGCTTGACAATCAAATGTGCCAAGCAAAAGTGTAAAACAATAAAATATCCTCTATTAATTCCAAATACCATCCCCGTAAAGTTGAAAGATGAATTCTAAATACTATCAAGTGAACACATGTGTTCACAAAACCACGCTAATAAAATGACACATAAGAATATTGTTGATAATCCAACTAATATAAAAAAGTGTTGATCAACATCCCAATCATGTATCATGTAAAACTTGTGTATAAAAAACCATGAATGAATCAACAATGAGTGAATTAGAATGCTACCAAAAACCTTTGAGAAGTAAACTTTGTGAACTATTGGTACTACCTCAAACTTAAAACAAAATAATTGATTAAAAAATGTCATACAACTATGCAAAACACAAATCTACAACAAGTTTCAAACAACCATTCAAGTCACAAATATTATGCAATAAGTGATTGAATTCTCAAATAAAAAAACGGTAAAGCATCCATCAAAATATCATCCATACCGATGTCCTCAAAATCCTTAAAAAACCATTAAAGTCAATATCCTAAAAATATTGTAAAGTGTTGAATTATCTTGACGAATATCATTCAATGGTCAAACTAACCAATCTAAAATATCTATGTAAGTGTTCCATGTCAAAATCATCAAATCCTCAATCCATCACCTTGAATAAATCATAATCCTCAAGCTCAAACTTAGTAGACTTCAAAACTTAAAGTCTAAAAATCATTATTAATATCTTCCCCCTTTCAACTAAAAGGTGAGAACTCTTGGGACCTATAAATCAACAACATCAATATACCCCCATGAAAATATAAAAGAGTAACCACAATTTCATTGAGGAGTCTAAAAACTTGATCTTCAACTCAAAATATGGCATTGGTTGAGCCCTACTTTGTGAATTCATTAGAGGAATTTTGAAATCTAAAAGAGGAAATACATTTTTATTATTATTGTATTTCAATATTTTTCCTACCAAGGTCCATCAAAAGTATGTCGAGTGGGTACTCATTGGATGCATAATTTAAGTATGCATCCAACGAGTGCTCACACTCAAAACTTAAGTAAACCTACAAGAGATAAGTCGAAAATATGAGGGAGAAAAGTAGTCTTTTTCCCCTTTCCTTAAAAATTCAAAAATATTTACCAGTATAGTTGACACCAATCATATCATGAATCATATTGGTTCTTATAAAGTTCATTTTGATGATACTTTTTTTTGGCGCCCATTTTTACCTCAAAATTCACATAATACCTTACTAAAAACATTCATATCCATTTTCTATCAAAACCTCTTTGAATAAAAACATTTAGACCTATGTATGAAATTGGTGGTATGACAACTCTAATAACTTGTCTTCCTAATTCCAACACCAAGTACCTAACCATGAAAAATGTACTTATTTGTTAATAACCTTCATTTGCTTCTAACACCTTTTAAAAGGTGGTTTGTATTCCCACAAAAACTACAGTAGTTAAGATCAAAATTNGGATCTTTAACTGAGAGAATAACATGCACAGCAATAAAACACAAGAGACAAGAGACACAAATAATTTTCCTCGGGGAAACCATAAAGGAGAAAACCCCGCAACTTCCTCCAAGATAGAATGAGCACCAATGGCAGCAGTAAAACCTGAAAACATAACGATGATCTCCACGGTTTCTGTCTCTCTCTCTCACTTGAGAGAACTTCTCCTCTCTCACTCATGCGCCCCAATGAGTGAGTGTGTGTGGATAAAATAGAGAGGCTCACTCTCTATTTATATTCTTTCGTTCACTTGAAGCACACTCCAACATGTCGGCCTCACTTAACAATTACTTACTAGAGCCGACATCTCTAGGAATGTCTAATAACCCTAGTGCCCCACAACTTGTGGGGACTTTGCCCTCTGCTCAACAAGGAGGGTTAACCTTGACTTATATGGTGGGGACTATTGCCCTGACTTACAATAACTCACATAGGGTCGACTTCACTAGGATAGTCTAATAACCCTAGGGACCCACAACTACGGGGAATTTAACCCTTGACCAATAGGAGGGTCACCCACAATCACTTGACATGACTTGTTTACATTATAGAAGCTTCCCGATCGGAACATCGGGGCATGACATGACTCAATTACATTATAGACACATCCCGAAATAAACATCGGGGTACAATACATAAGATATAAAGATGAATACATTCCGAAGTTACAAATACATCAACAAAAATAATGAAACTCTTAATGACCAAATTGATGATATTGCTAGCACTTCACCAAATTATTCACCATTAGTCATCTTATCATCACCAATTGCATAACCGTTATCCAATTCCTCAAGTTTCTTCTTCCTAGCCTCAACATCATCACCAATTGTATACATTTGCAAATCATCATAAAGAAATTCCATGGTTAGAAACTTAATAGGTTTGGAGGAATTAGGAATATGAAATTCAAACTCATTACTTCCATATCCTAACCATGCTTATTTCTCTTGAACTCCAACTCTTCCCATAGTCTAACAAATTATCTTGGTAATTCACTTTTAGAAGGTGGTTGGATTTTCTTCTTGTTTTTTTCCTCATCTAATTCTTCCTTCAATGCTACACTAACTTCATTTTCATCATCTAAAAAGAACTCCAACTTATAATTGTCAATATTAGTTTTACCCTCTTTCTCCTTTGTGTCTCCATTAAGTGACTTCAATGCTCCAATAAAAACAAATGATTGTACTTGAACTACATTCACCTTTTTGTGCATTACTTATAAACAAGTAACAACATTAGTCAGAGTTACTTTGTTCATAGGAATTGTTGATCTTGGAATTGTGGTTATCAATGTTTGCAATGAAGCAAACATGAATTTGATTCCCACCATTATTAAGTTCTCTTAGGACAAAAGATGCAATATTTACAAAAAAAAATCCTATGACACAAAATTGTCTAAGATCCACTCCCCCTTATTCAATTTTAAGTACATGTTTTACAAAATAATTCTTTTATACTCAAGAAATGAGCCTTCTAAGGCCTTTGACCTCCAAACAAAAAAAATCTATTAACTTCTGAATGAAATGATGGACTCATACAAGGATTTCCTATTGAAGTTTCAGGAATGTTCATCTACACAATTCAATGGAGCCTTTAGAAAAATACCTTTAATAATGGGATTCTTACAACTCCAACCTTTATCCTGAAAGACTTAATGAAAGATTTAGACTTAAAAAACCCCAGACTTTAGGATTATAATCAGACTTTATGCAAAAAATTACAAAGAATTTGTATTCTTATAGAATAACAATTGCAAGTGATTTCCTGTATTATATAAAATACAAGTCAAAGTTTTGTGCTAATTATCTTCAAGTAAAAATGGTTTTATTTCTTTTCTCTTTCTTGTTATTAGAGTGTGTGTCTCTTTCTATGAGAGTATTTTATGTTTCTTTCTCTATGTGTGTTTGGCCCTAGAAAAGAGCAATATAATAAAAAGCAATTAACAAAGACCAAGGTAGATACACACATTCCTTATACCCCTTATTCAATTTCGAGTGGTCTAGGACTCAAACCAAGAAAATTCAATTTTATTAAGTTTATTGATCCTTCAAGAACATTAAATCGAGTTATTTTTGCATCAAAAGTCATTATTTTGCATTAACTTACATTTCATATCCAAAGTCAAAAATGATAAAATTTTCATGGATTACTTTAACTCTAAGGGTTGTGGTTATCAATGTTTGCAAAAAAGTAAACACTCATTTGATTCCTACTATTATTAAGTTCTAGGACTAAATATGTCAGATTTGCAAAAACTCCTAAGACACAAAATTGTTTAAGATCCCTTTATAGACCCACTTATTCAATTTCAAGGAGGTTTTACAAAAGTATTTTTTTAGACTGAATCATTGAGCCTAGTAATACCTTTGACCTCTAAATGATGGACTTATACAAAGATTTATTATTCAAATTATTTTGGGGATTTTCATCTACACAATTCAACATACCCTTTAGAAAATGCCTTTAATAATGAGCTTCTTGCAACTCCACCCTTTATCTCAATAGACTTAATGAAATAATTATACTTTAAAAACCCCAATCTTATCAAAAACTTCAGAAGACTTTGTAGAGATGCAAAATAGCAATGGCAAGTCTTTGTCTATTTTATAAATAATACTTCAAAGTTTTGTGTTGTTTTGTCTTTAGTGAAAATTGCTTTATCCCTTTGCTTGATTTTTTTTGGTAGTAGAGTGATTGATTCTTTAAATGAGAGTGTTTTTATGTTGCTTTCTCTATGTGTGTTTGTTTCTAGAAAATAATAATATAATAAAATACACTAATAAATATCAAGAGGCACACACCTTCCTTAGATCTCCTTATTCAATTTTAATATTCAAATAAATCAATCAATCAATTTTATTAAATTTTTGGATCTCAATAAAATTAAATCTTTATATTTCATCAAAAATCATAAATTTGTATGGAATTGAATAACAAAAAAAATTTAAACCAGAAACCTTTCAATTTTGCAAATGATGGTTTAAAACCAGAAACCAGAGACCTTTCAATTGAACTTGAACAAATACTTTAAAATTCAATTTTTATTAAGTTTAGGGATCCTCTCACTTTTTAATTAAAGTCATAATTTTTAATACAGAACTTCAAAAGAAGTCACAAACTGAAAACTTCAAAATGCGTGCTTAGTTGAATGCATTGTCCAATATATCCTCTCAGACATAGTAATGGCAACAAGTAAGCCATGCATCAACCAACCAGCTTCAATACCATTTTTCTATTATTATAGAAGAGCCAAATCAAAATCACAAAATATATGTGAAGAACAAGTAAGCCCATGCATCAACCAACCAGTTTCAATACCATTTTTTCTATTATTATACAAGAGCCAAATCAAAATTAGAAAATATATGTGAAGAACATTGTAGATGTCTGAGCAAGTTCAGATCACTTATGGAACATGATTAAGCTTAGAATTTTTGTATGGCATTGAAGAATCCAATATTCTAAAAAGTACCAACCAAAATCTGCTACCGCTGTATTCTAAAAACATTCAAGGCCAACACTGAGAGAAAAAAGATACAAATTATAGATCTATTAAGCTAAATCTAAAGATTTCAGATATCCAACACATGCTATCTTTGTATGAGTGCATTTGCAAACAATATTCATGTTCACAATCTTCAAGACAAAACTTTTTAATCACCAATAGTATATTTTAAACGTTTGAAAATTTCTTTTTGCCTATTTTGTGTTGGTGTTTATAGCTTCGTGAGGTATCCTTTTAGTAGGCTGAACAAAAGAAATAATATTTGAAGACATTCATAATATTATTAATATTATGAATATTTAAAAATGATATTTATTATGAAATAATATTTCTACCAACAACAAATGGATGCATCCTTTCACTTAATTAACTATAAAATAAAAGTTATGAGCCTTATTCAATAATTCATCCATCTCTCTACTACAATGAAGTAATAAGAAAGATGCAACTCTGATCTTAGTATAAATCTATTTGTTTTTGTGCATGGTTTATTTTGCATTGATCCTATTTGTTGCTGCTACATATAATTGAAATATATTGTTGTTATCTTAAAATTAGATATGGTATAAGATAATTGAAATATATTGTTGCTATCTTAAAATTAGATATGGTATAAGATTAGTGCTGAAAGAAACCATTGTCAGAAACTGCTATATTATTAACTTTCAGGGATATTTTCCATATTCTCATTAGATGTGGTAAAATCTATCTCCTCGGGTATTTTCCATATTCTCATTAGATGTGGTAAAAATCTAATTCCTTGGGTATTTTCCATATTCTTATTAGATGTGGTGTCTTATTTCATGGTTTCGAGTTGTGAAGGTATTAGCCCATGGTTCTAGGACAATAGGATGGCTTCTGTGATAGAGGGGGTAACTGCAACATAGTGGTTGACTTTAGAGTTAGAGATGGAGGATCTTGGCTTGATTAGAAATGTGGCAGAGACCAGGAAAAATCTTTCTCAAGCGAGGAAAATACACAGTTGGGATCCTAAGAGATTCGGGATGATGGACTGCAAGTCCATGGCTACACCTATGAGGACAAATATGGAGAAGTTAAGAGATTTTATTTTCGATTCAAATTTGGTGAACCAAGGCATGTGTTGAGGTACCTATATGGTACAATTGGATATAGCACAAGATATGTCTTGAATGATGAATTTGGGATTCCGAGATATACATGTTTTGATTGGGCGGAGTGCAATCGAGAGAGAAAGAGAAAATAATAGATTTTTGTAGCACTCAGTACAACAAATGTGGAGTATATCACAACCAGTGTTGCAAGTTGCGAAGTAGGGTGGCTTCACAGAACTTCTTATAGGACTTCATCAGAGACATGGTGTAGAAGGGAGTAGTGTGGCTCCAATACATATCCATAGCTAAGCAAATTGTAGATATTTCGACCAAGTCTTTGACCACATTGAAGTTTGTATACTTTAGGGACTAGCTTTGTTTGATGGAGAATGCATTCATTGTTGAGAGGGAGTGTTGATATTTCTTTAGGGTGTATCATCGAGCAGAAATTCTACTAGACCGGTCATGTGATTTGACCAAGGATAAATTATACATTTACTCACGGGAAATGACAATGTGATTTGGCTAGTGGTGAATGGACCTGGCATAACCTTTCTTAACCATGTGATTTGGCTAGGTGTGATTAAGGATTGAGGTGCTTATACAACCTTTCATAATCATGTGATTTGGATAAGTGTGTGTAATACCCTTGGTTTTGATCCCATGGTATTTAATTATACATGATGTAAATATTGTATTGAGATCATGGCATGGAGCTCAAGGCCAAGGCCCTGCCATTAATGAATGTTTTGTGGATAGGTGATCAAGGCTGATACCTATGGTGATAGTGCTAAGTCAAGCACAGTAGATATATTTTGATATATCATGTAAATGTACAAATTAATATAAAACCACAGCTAGCTATGGGACTGCAAACATTAAAGAGATGGGGGCATGATTCCACAAGGGATAGGGTGGGGGAGTTGGTCAAACCTCTGAGCCTATAGGGTGAAGCCAGATATCTTTGAGAAAACCATTGAACTTCAACTACCCTTTTTGTCCTTGCACTCAATCATTAATTCCTTCCAGAAATCGGATGAGGCATTTAATTCCTGGGGCAGTGCAAGGCATGGCAGAATGCAGTCTGCACAGGCCTGCAGCCTGGGAGAAGCCGCACTTTTGGTTATGGGGAAGAAAACACGTGATGCATGCCCTGTCCATCAAAAGAGGTCGTGTTTGGGTTTTACTCACCCCTCCGCAATCATTCAGTCATCACGTGGTTACTCATTCAAACCATTCCATCCCTTCGAGCTTGGGGAGTCTGATCATTCACGCTATGCCTTCACCTGTGTTGCAGGATCGTGGTTTTGTCTTTGATTGTCCATCCCGGATTCTGTTTTCATGTTGGTTCACTGCCCGGAGCTGCAAAACCAGTTATCTGCCAATATTTTTCTTTGTCGAGTTAAGGGTCGTGGAGATCACTCGATTTTATGGAAGAGTGCTCCTCTGATTTTTCCCCAGCGTTGTCGAGTAACTTTGCATGTTCCTGATCTGAGTCACAGAAGGCATATCCGCAGAAGTATTCTTTGTGTTACAGAGTGCTCGTTGCTTTATCGAGTTAAAGCTAGTGTTGTGTTTTTCCCGGTGGTTCTGTTGTGATTTGCACACTGGTGCATTATTCTGCTAGCCAGAACCGAGGACAAGGGGTTCCGCAGTGATTCTCTGTGTTATAGAGTGAATCCTATATGGTTTTGTTTTCCTTGAGGATTATTGTGTAGTGCATCCTTGTTGGGTTGAAGGCCTAGGACTAGAGTAGGGACAGAATGGGCTAATAACCCTAGTAAAGAGAGGAACCACATAAAGAGTGTAACACCCCGGTTTTAACCCCGTTTGTATTAAAAAAGTATATGGTGTATATATTGTATTTAATCGTGGTGTGGAGCTCAAGGAAAAATCCCCCACCATTGATTTAGCATTTTATGTTTTGGCGATTAAAATCGTTGCCGATGGTATTTCGTGCTAGTCAAGCACATTATAATTTTGGACATCTTGTACATACGCAGTTTAATTAAAATACCCACAACCAGCTATGTCAATGCAACAATTAATGAGATGTGGGCATGATTTCCTAAGGATAAGGGAGGGGGATATTCAAACCTTGAGCCATTGGGGCAAAGACAAGTGTCAAAGGGAGAACCCATCTAAGTTGTCAACCACCTTTCTTATCTTATTCAACCAACCACTTAATTCTCCAAGGAGTTAGTTGGGGGCAGTTATTGCCTTGGGGCTTGGGAGGTATGGGCAGCCGTCAATTCTGGCACGGCCGTCAGCCTAGACCACAGTCATTCCCAAGAGGAGATCATCATCCATTTTTCCCTCACGTGGAAGAAGAGAGCAAAATTCCTCATTCACTCACGCGCAGGAAGCCAAAATTCCTCATTCACTCACATTGGTAGCTGCAATTTCCTCATGCATGCAAGCAGTTGATTTCCCTCACATAGGCACACAGAACTGGTTTTTCCTCAGTCGCCCATCCTCCATTCCCCTGCATGTTTTTGTAGTCTGCTTCATTCTCCTCACGAATGGAAGTCGTTTTTTTGGCAATTCCCAACAAATTGGAGAGGAACCCACAATTTTTGAGTGGTTGTTGAGCCGTTTTCACCCACGTGAAGCCATGAGCATTTTGTGAGGTCAATTTTGGTTCCCATGGTTGTTTTACCCATTCACCATTGTCGATTTTGAATTACAATATGTTTTCCTTCAATCCCAAAACTGTAATTGCTGTGTATACATCTCTTGTTTGGTCTCTGAACTGGTTTGGGAGTGAAAATGGGGTCTGAACTAGCTTGATAAACCTAGTGTAAGAAGGAACCTCACAGACAGATCTAGAGGGGTTGGTTTTCTTCTTTTCACACCCTGAATAACACTAGAAGGGAAGGCATAACCTGAGGGACAGTGTATCAGAGAAGGGGATGCTTCCTTGTCTTGGGTGTGTGGATGTTTTAGGAGCCAAGCCCAATATAGTGTAGGTTTCTATGGCTCTGTGGTTGAGCTCACTAGCTTAGCAGTCAGCCTTTCCAGCTCCTTAGCATCCTGATAAACCCAACTGTGTTTGGCTTGGCTGAATTTTGTTATATCTTTGGCTATGTGTGAGTCTGCTAGTGTTCCCTTATTCTTGGTGGAAATCATGCCCAGCTCGGGGGTGACAGTGTTGCTGAGAGATTGATAAGCACACTGGCCTATGGTTGGTGTTGTCACACAACTTGTAGTTGTTCCTAAAGGTATCCCATCCGGGACAGTAGAGGAGATCGACAACTAAAGAGGTGACCCAAGAAGTTTAGCAGTTCCCAATGCAAGTTGGGAGTCACGTCAATCAAGGCACTCTTCACTTTAGATTATGAAGAATCACAACCAAGGAGGAGACCCTATAACCAACCAAAGAAGATTAGCCAAAGCAAAGGTTCATAGGGGAGTGTGTAAATTGAATTACGAAAACCAATGCAAGATTAGGTGAGCCCCTAGCTTGAAGAGGCTTAAGATATTAGGAATGTTTCAACCAATGAATGAGTTAGTCCACCTAGGAGGACCAAAGAGATAGATCTAACACCATGAAATACACAAGTAGGGCATCATGAAATACACAAGTAGGGCCCACTTCCTTAAAATAGGGAAATGATTCAAATGGGTCCCATAAGGTCAAATTAGGGGTGATATGGTGCTAAGGGGTGTTTGATGATGTGGATCTATGGATCCAAGGTAAACTACACACACCCACATATGGGATCTTAGCATATGACACAATCTCCAAGGAGTGCGAATTGACCCAAGGAGACTAGTGCCTTTAGATGGAGGGGAAAATGGAGTCCAAATTATGCTAAATTGTATATCAAGGTATTTAAAGCAATTACCAAGGTGGGTTTTAAGTGGCATGCCCCAAGGTAGGCTAGATCTCCATAGATCTAAGCTTGAAAATGCATCACCCAGTGACCCAAGAGGGGCACAACCCTCAAAATGAGGAATGGGGCCCACAAGGAAAAAATCAAAGGAGTGAAGAACTAGGGGTAGGTTATCAAATGAGAGGAGTGCAAATCAAGCGGGATCTCACCTACCCAAGTGAGAGAACTAGCAAAACTCACCCAACTGAGGAGTGCGACCTCACCCAGGGAAGAATAGTGCCTTAGAAAATGTGTCAAACGAAGCCCAATTGCCACCAAACTGTAGATCCAAATTTCCATGGATGTTATAGAGATGGGTTCCTTTCATTATTCCCAAATACAAGCTAGATCCAAGTAGATCTAAAAAAAGGTGAAAATGAGGGTTTTGAGATCTAAGAGAATAGATGGATAGGATATAAGAATTTCATACCTCATGGAACATACCTCGAAGATGAAAATGGAAGAGGCTTGTAATGAGTATTACTTCCCACAAAGATCAAATGCCAAACTTTGATGAGTCCTTCTTGCCGACGTTTTGCCTCCTTCAACCAAATCGATTTTCCTATTCCTATCAATCAAGGACACAAAGATCAATCAATCAATCAAGAATGGAAAGAGATGCATACAAAAAGATGAGAAACATGAATTGTTGGTACAAAAGACAAAACAACTCCCTATCACCCAAAAGTCCGCTTGAAGCTTGAAGGGTAGGCATCCCCACCAATTCGCACCCCTCCAAAAAGTCTTCTTTACATGCAAAACAATGTTAGTAGAGATAAAATCAAGATGGCCACCAATGTCTATCAGTGCATAGGAAGAAGCATTTACAATAACCACAAGCATTCCAATTCCAAGATCCAAGATGCATAAGAAAGGATTTTTATTCCAATAACCCAGAGCCAAAAATCTCTAGATCTCTCCCCCCTTTACAATGAGAAGCTCTCTCCTTTAAATAGGAATGACAGATAAAAAACTCCTAACCACCTTTAAAATGGATGGCTAAGATTAAAATATCAAAATATTCTAATCAACGGTTGAGACGAGCTCAACATAAAGTACATGGATCAATACAATATATCAATGGACTAAATCACCCTATGAGAGGGGATCCCACTCAATAAAAAAGAATAAAGCTCATGGTGGGTCCAAGGGGTATTAAATAACACCCCTAATGTATCCCCATGGCACAATAAAAATAAATATAATTTTTAAATGCAAAATAGTGCCTCTCTGAGGAAATCGTGAGCCTCCAAAAGCTCCAAAAAATAATAAAATATGCCGGAGAGATGGATGTGGGTCCATCCAAGTGCTGAAAAAGCTGGAGAAGGAGTGGAAGACATCACCCTCATAATAAAAACTCATCCCATGCCATTTCCTTGCCTCAGTAGCCCAAAATCGAATTCCTCAATAGCCATTTTTATTATTTTTAATCTACCTCGGGAAACGTGATATGGCCCAAACTACCTCCTAGATTGCCAAGCATTGTCCAACTGATCCCACCAGGCTCTCTAGGAGGGGGTAAAATGGTAAAAACAAGTGGTTGGACCACCCCCTCTTCATACAACGCCCTAGGTGAATCAATCAAATCACCTATCTGCTCTGACAGGCCACTCAACATGGCAAAACTGCACTAGAATGGTATACTGAGACAAATCATCACTGTAACTACCCGGAACTGAAAAAAAAACTATCTCATTGGACTTAGGGAACTCAAATCCATCTAAAGTGCATACTCATACACCCTACAGATCTCTGCATGATTAGGTACAATATCCAATATGCCCAGACAGATAAAATAATAATCTGTAATTGATCAAATAATCAATAATATAACCCAGGCTAACATCAATCTGCTGCAAGTGTTTATAGGTTAATACATTCTCTACAAATCATTCAAATAACAATTATAACAAGTAGCAATCATTTCACTGGCGATCTATCAACCAAATATAGAGTTTCTTTGATTAAGTATAACTCAGACCATACTCACTTCATAGTTGTAATCAATTTGCTAGTGAAGGGTGAGGGCTAGAAATCAAATGGTTAGGATAAAGGGTGACTACCAACTTGACACTGTGGCACTTTGGATATGGAAATGGGATATTCACTCTAGCATATGCTGGATAAGAAACAACACAGGGGATGGCAGTGCCTCACAAATGGATAAGTTACGTTCAGAGGTTCTTATTCACCTTGACAAATGCTCACAATCCAAATCAAATACAAGTAAGGCCAACAATCTTAGATATAACTTTTCAAGAACCATTGCTTTTTGGGCCTTCGAATTTCCATAGCCTTGGTCCATGCATTAATTACACAGTTTTTATTATTGAGGCTTCATGCATTCATGTATGTTTAAAAACACTAGTTTTCATGAATGGGCTTTCACAAGATATTCATTTCAATATACTTCAAAGCCAATTTCATTAGGATTCCCTTGCATTCATGTATGTTCAAAAAAACTACTTTTCATGAATGGGTTTTTTCATAAGATATTCATTTCATTTCCAAATACATTGTATTGATGGCAATGCTATTTGTTTCAGGTTTAGCCAACACAACCTAGGCAACTCAAAGCCGAGACACAAACAAACAGGGAAGCTTATCCAAGAAAGAGGCTTAGTGGGGAAAGGTCCTCTATGCCACAAGTCAAGTAGTATATTAGGATGTAAACATAACTGGAAGGTAATGGATGGGTGGATATAGTGAACAATGAGGCCAACACTAGCAAGCTAAAGTATGATGGGAATGGTCACCTCTATTCTCCATAAGGAGGGTAAAACCAATGAGTATGGGTCAAGAACTTCTAGGTCTAAGAAGGGACATACATACATAATATCAATAAAACAAAGTCTAGATATTTATATGACCACCAGATCATGACACTAGATGGTGACTAGATGCTAAGACATGTCACAAGAATGAGTATAAAAGCAATAATAACCATTACACAAGATAATATATGTTGAGTCATATACATATAAATAACCAATCTGAAACAACATCTGTCTAATGAGAAACCTCTGCTGCAACTCTAGGCAATACTGACTACTCTGTGAATGGTTAAATGGCTACATCAGTCCTCAAATATGAGTGTCCTGAGACTCAGTCATGGCATGGGAAAGTATTATAGTCCATTATCAACTATTGATTCATCATAGATGCTCATCTCAATATCTCATATGTAAGGGAACTGGATGGAAAGTGTACTAGAATCTGAAAAATAGAATATGGTATCTTGACTACTATATGTGTGATAGCATCTGGCTCCAGATAGGACAAGTGCTCTAAGGGAGACAGCGCTTGAGAACCTCAGAATCTTTGGTCTCGAACCACTCTGCTTCAATCTTCATCAGCAACTCATCATCCTTTTTTTCAACTTTTTATTTATTTTGCACCTGTATCTGCGCTCATAGCCACTAGAATACATCATGAGGCATGTATGGGAAAAATATAAAATAATGCTGAAAGAAATCTAATCTATATCAGAAATTGAAAAGCAAAAATGGAAATACTAAGCTAACAACTCAAAAGGAGTTTGGTCTTATTGTGCAGGAAAAATACAAACACCTGGGACTACGCTAAGAGCTTCAAAGGCAAGCTTCAAGGAAAAGACAAAAAGTGCCAGACTGAATAGCTAAAAACTACTGCCCAAAAGAGGCTTATTCAGGTCTACCTACCCTAAATAGGCAAGCCAAAGGAGTCTTAACTCAGGTCGAGCTAGGGATATAACCCCTTAACTCTCTTTGGTTGATAGGTAGCATGACATGTCACCTGGTCCCAGTAGTGAGGAAACACATATCATCAATGCGACGCTCAACAGTGAGTGGTCCAACCCAAAATTCACCAGATCCTCTAGATCGTATGCAAAATAAATCATTAGGAACAACAACCCTATCACCAACTTCAAACCTTCGATAATTTATAGACTTAGGGATGGCTTCAATTTCGTGAATGGACATGGGTTGGATATCAGAATTGCACTGAGGTTGGGGTGTCCCTATCTTCAAATTCCTATCAGGAGGAATTGCATCAAACCTAGGGGGACCACCATCCAAATGAATGGCTACACTACCAACAAGGACTTCCTAGATCACTCTTCTCCGAGGAGTTTCAACTCTTGGTTCTTCAACTTGTGGATGAATGATATACTTTGGAGTCTCTCCCACAATCCAAAAATCTCTAACAACTTCCTCTTCTTCTTCCGCATGGACTGGAGATGGTAGGTTTTGATTTTCAACACTTCTACTACTACCTTCTCCAAAAGGGACAGGAACAACCATGCTCTCTAAAGCTATCGGATGATCAATGGGAAACGATGGATGACTAGGAACCACACTAGAAGCGTTCTGAGCACCCGTGTCTAAAGATGTTGGTGAAGAAATGGGTGTGTGAAAAGTCTCAATAGAGTTCATACTTTCTTCACCAATAGGTAATTCATGGGGAATAAGGAAACTGGGGATGTTTGGATACAGCAAAGACAAATTTCCCCCACTGGCTGACGTGATGACATGGGGTTCTTCCTGGAAAATAGCTAGGTTGTTCAATGAGAATTCTTCTCTAGAAGCATCATGTATCAACGCATGTTCTTTCCAACTCATAGAGCTTTCATTCACTTTCATTAATACTCCATCTTCCAAAGGCATATGAGATAAATGATCAAGAACATTTGTAAAGTGACACAGTTATTTCTTCATTACTTCTCGAACTATGAGAAGGATGTGTTCCTTCATAGTTTTCCCATGGAATGATGGGATCAAGCCCTTGCCTATTCCTTTCTATGTTAAGGTTAACCAAAACCATCCATTCATCAACTATTCTAGGAATTCGCTCACCCCTTCTAATCTGATCCAAATTAGTCTTAGAGTTGATTGTTTCAATGACTAGCCCAAGTTGGTCAATGTGTGGCCCTATATCACCGAATTGGTTCAAATTTATAATTTCTTCCGACATTTCACCACGAAGTAAGTCGAGGTTCATTTCTCTAACAGTAATAGAACTTTCCCTTTCTTCCTCAAAACAACTATCATACTCAAATGATGTCAACTCTATTCTCTTCCTATACTCGAACCTTCATTATGACTACCCATTACCATAAAGATACCCTCGGGTTAAAGTTCACCCTCGCCATAAGTATTCCTTATCCCATCCTCATAAATTTCGAGGTGACCATCATAAAATGGCTCTTGATACATCCTAACCAATGACCCATCGTAGCGTATGATAAATCCATCTGAAGATGTCCCCCTAGTCCAGCAAACCACTTCCTACAAAGAAGCATTCCATAGGTTGGGGGGGGGATCTATGACTACTATGTCCATTAGCATGGATATGTCGAGGCATGAAAACAAGTCAGCTCTCAAGTTCTTTATCAATCCAAAGACTTGCACCGGTCTAGAATCAATTCCACACACGTTCCCATAAGGCCTAATTATTTTTAATCCCATGGCTTCCATGACTTGCAAAGGCATCACATTCATGGAGGCACCAGAATCCAACATGCAGTTGTGAAGAAGGGTGTCACCAATGCGAAGTTTAAGATAAAAGGGTTGGTGGCCACCATTATTTCTCTCATATAAAGTGGTCTGGATATTAATGGAAGGATCCTCCTCTTCTTCAACCATGGCACTCGATGCTAAGATTGGGAGAGATGGATCTTTACCATTGCTAGTGGAAGTCTCGGGTATACTCTCGAAGAATTCTACCACTTGCTCTTTCACAAATGGGATTTTCATTAATTCATTGAGTGGAATGTTGTGCATGACTTTGTCCAACTCTCTCTCAATGTTGATATCCAAATCATACTCAGGAAGGAGAACTGGCTCACTCACTGGGCTAGGCATCTCAGTGCTCCTCTTTTCAATGAAGGGGTAGGCTTTTGACCATCCCTTCTTCATTGATAGGTTCTGGGAGGAGCTTGACCACTACTGTTGGGCTGTTCAGTGGCATAAATGGGAAAGCTAGGAATGGGTTCTTCTATAAACTCTTCCTCATGGTTAAGCAAAATTCTTCCGAAGTCTTTGTCAAAATATAAGTTATCAACCCAGTTAACGTTCTTTGGAGAATCAGGAGTATCATCACCATGAGTGGGATACTCAGGATCTTCCATTTTTTTCTCTTCTGACCAGTTAATGATGGGAGGTTCAGGTGATGTTTGGCTCACAGGGTTTCTTCTATCACTTTCATTAGGTTTCTTTTTTTGGTTCCAATAAGGCTTTGGGCCATAGGGTTGTCTATACCTTTCCACTTCTTTGCTCTTAGCTAAATCCCTAGTCAAGAGAGTTATATTCTTCATCATTGCATGCATGCTCTCCATCATTTCATTGGGATCCTTACGATGATCTTTCCCCTTTTTAAACTTATGCTTAGATCTAGAAGATGAGGCACTAATTAGGTCAAAGAAATTTCGCTTCCCCATGGAAGCAGCATTTGCTTCTGCCTTTCTAGCATTATCTTGTACCACTTTAAGGTTGTTAGGGTATTTATCTTTAAGTGATAGCGAAGGTAATATTCATATGCATTGAGGTAATGAATTAAAATGCCTTGCTCAGGATGCCTAATGTTATTTGGAATGTTGGCCACTAGCTTGTCGAAGCGAAGGTTAAACTCATGGATAGACTCGTTTTCTTTCTTCTTGATTTCAAAAAGTTGGTTCAAAAGGAAATGTCCATCCAACTTGACTGACCACTCATGCTTAAGTTTTTCAGTGAAGACATCATATCCTGTAATTGATAATGCCGGCAAGCAGTCAAACCATTTGCGAGCATCATACTCCAAGGAAGCAAAGAGACCCCTCATAAATACATCTTCTTCTTCTTCAGCCCCATATGCTTCCATTTGAGCCCAGACATTTTCTATGTGGTCCTCAATGGAGGTCGCACATTTCCCATTGAACTTTGGGATTTTCTCAAAATACTTTTCATGCATATCATGGCAGGCACCTAAGACTTAGGAAAAATCTAAGGGTGAGGTTCTAGCTTTATTTCCAAAAGCACGAGCAACGGGAGGATTGGTTTGAGTATTGTTTCTAGGCTTAGATTGATTAGTCCTCGCCATTGGATTGACTAGTCTTATGTTAATATTAGGATTAGGAGATGAGGGAGGAGGAACCGAATTAGTTGATGGGGATCCCAAGAAATGGTTTGGAGAATCGGTGTTAGCAATTTTCCAAAATAAATTAGTTGATTGAGCTTTGAGATCTCTCCTGCAATAAGTAAATGGGGTTCCTTCCAATTGATTTAGATTTGATTTACTTCTAAGGTTGTAGGGATGTTCATGGGATTTCTCCTCAGCGGAGTCACGGTTTGGAGTCTCTAGGTAGACTTTAAACTCTTCTACCAAGATGTATATTGTTAAAATGCAAGGAGAAAGTGAGTGACAAATAGATGGCTATGTTTAATTAAATATTTAGATGATAACCATATAGATTAATTCGGATGCGATAAGCTATGAGTTATGCATGGATAGTCACAGACACCTGAGGTAAGCCTCTACCTCCCTGGCAACGACGCCAAAAATGTTATCACACAACTTGTAGTTGTCCCTAAAGGTATCCCTTCTGGGACGGTAAAGGAGATGGACAACTAAAGAGGTGACCCAAGAAGTGCAATGGCTCCCAATGCAAGCTGGGAGTCACGTCAACCGAGGCACTCTTCACTTTAGATTATGAAGAATCACAACCAAGGGGAAGACCCTATAACCAATCAAAGAAGATTAGACAAAGAAAAGGTTCATAGGGGAGTGTGTAAATTGAGTTAGGGAAACCAATGCAAGATTATGTGATCCCAAGAGTTTAAGTGTGGTTGAGGAGGCTTAATATATTAGGAATGTTTCAACCAATGAATGAGTTAGGCCACCTAGGAGGACCAAAGAGATAGATCTAACACCATGAAATACACAAGTAGGGTCCACTTCCTTAAAATAGGGAAATGATTCAAATGGGTCCCACAAGGTCAAATTAGGGGTGATATGGTGCTAAGGGGTGTTTGATGATGTGGATCTATGGATCCAAGGTAAATTAGACACACCCACATATGGGATCTTAGCATATGAGACAATCCCCAAGGAGTGTGAATTGACCCAAGGAGACTAGTGCCTTTAGATGGAGTGGCAAATGGAGTCCAAATTATGCCAAATTGTAGATCAAGGTAGTTAAGACAATTATCAAGGTGGGTTTTAAGTGGCATGCCCCAAGGTAGGCTATATCTCCAAGTAGCAATCATTTCACTGGCGATCTATCAACCAAATATAGAGTTTCTTTAATTAAGTATAACTCAGACCATACTCACTTCATAGTTGCAATCAATTTGCTAGTGAAGGTTGAGGGCTAGAAATCAAATGGTTAGGATAAAGGGTGACGACCAACTTGACACTGTGGCACTTCAGATATGGAAAGGGGATATTCACTCTAGCATATTCTTGACAAACAACAACACGGGGGATGACAATGTTTCACAAATGGATAAGTTACGTTCAGAGGTGCTTATTCACCTTGACAAATGCTCACAATATAAATCAAATACAAGTGAGGCCAGCAATGTTTAGATATAACTTTTTAAGAACCATTGCTTTTTAGGCGTTCGAATTTCCATAGCCTTGGTCCATGCATTAATTACACGGATTTTATTATGGAGGCTTCATGAATTCATGTATGTTTAAAAACACTACTTTTCATGAATGTTTCTTCACAAGATATTCATTTCAATACTTCAGAGCCAATTTCATTAGGCTTGCCTTGCATTCATGTATGTTCAAAAACACTACTTTTCATGAATAGGATTTTTCATAATATATTCACTTCATTTCCAAATACATTGTATTGATGACAGTGCTATTTGTTTCAGGTTTAGCCAACACAACCTAGGAAACTCAGAGCTAAGACACAAATAAACAGAGAAGCTTATCCAACAAAGAGGCTCTAGTGGGGAAAGGTCCTCCATGCCACAAGTCAAGTAGTATATCGGGATGTAAACATAACTGGAAGGTAATGGATGGGTGGAGATAGTGAACAATGAGGCCAACAATAGCAAGCCAATGTATGGTGGGAATGATCACCTCTATTCTCCCTAAGGAGGGTAAACCCAATGAGTATGGGTCAAGAACTTCTAGGTCTAAGTAGGGACATACATACATAATATCAATACAACCAAGTCCACATATTTATATGACCGCCATATCATGACACTAGATGCTAAGACATGTCACAAGAATGAGTATAAAAGCAATAATAACCATAACACAAGACAATAAATGTTGAGTCATATAGATGTAAATAACCAATATGAAACAACATCTGTCTAATGAGAAACCTCTACACACTCCGGGAAATACTGACTACTCTGTGAATGGCTAAATGGATACATCGGTCCTCAAATCTGAGTATATTGAGACTCAGTCATGGCATGAGAAAGTACTATAGTCCATCATCAAATAATGATCCATCATAGATGCTCATCTCAACATCTCATATGTAAGGGAACTGTTTGGAAAGTGTACTGGAATCTAAAAAATAGAATATGGTAGCCCAACTACTATATGTGTGATAATAGTTGGGTGGAACGTTGTAGCGACATAGTTGGTTCCGAGAGAAGCTTCTTCGAAGATAAGTATCTCTTGTGTTAATCCCTACATTTATATTTGCTAATGAAATATGATGAACATGTGAATGCTTGAATGAATTTGGCTTCCGCTGTAGATTGCATTATGCATATGTATATGTTGTTATTTCAATGCATTTTTATCATGTGTATTTTCATGGGATTTAAAATTCCCGGACTGATAGCATCATAGTCGCGTTCCCTCTCTGGTAGACGGGAGGGGACGTGACAAATAGATGAAGAGGGGTTCATAAATCTGACTTTCACACCCGAGGGAACACTAAAGGGAAGGTATGGCCTGAAGGACTGTATAACAAAGAAAGGCATACTTCCATGTGTAGGGTGGACTGGAGTCGTGGAGAACAAGCCAGATCTAGTGTAGGTATCCTTAGCTCTGGAGTTGAGCTCACTATCCTAACACTTCTACCTATCCATTGCCTTAGCAGCCTGAGAAGTCCAACTGTTATATGATCTGGTTGTGTCTATGGAGTTTTGGTTGAGTGAGTCCAAGAAAACCATTTGTTAGTGGTTTCACTTTGTTGGATGCGTGATGGGCTATGTGTAATCCTGTTGTTCCCTATTTCCTTGTGGAATTCATGCCCAGCTCGGGGGTGGAAGTGTGTTGAGAGATTAATGAACACGTTGGCCTATGGTTGGGTGCAACGTTGAAGTCACCTAACTAGTTGCGGGACAACTTAATCATCGAGATAAGTATTCTCTGTTACTCTGTTTATGCAATGAAGTTGCTTATGAATGAATATGATGAATGCTTGCTATGAAGGAAGTATGAATCACTGTTGCATAAGTGTCTCTGTTATGCTTGTTATGCCATGTAATTGTCTATGAATTATTATGCTCATGTTGAATGCTTGATGATGGTTAAGTAGAAGTTTACTTCTATTATATTGTCTGCATTTTACGTTTGTGCCTTCCTTGTGCTTTTATACTGCATTTGCCTAAAGTTCATGAAGTCTAGAAGCCTGCTATAGGGTCAAAAATGCAGCTAAGGTAAGAAATGTGGTGTTTCCGACCCTTGAAATCCACCTAAGGGAAAGTTGAATAAGGCTGAGAATGGGCATCCTGATTCCCGATTCTCAAAGTTGGAAGTCAAAAATAGGAAGACGGAAGGTGGAAAGAGGAAGGATAGTAGAAATTATTAAGGAAAGCTGGATTTCTGATCTCGAAGCCGGAAAGCCGAAGTCAAGAAGTCAAAAGTCGAAAGTCAGAAGGGCGACTAGCGAACACCTTAGAAAGTTGGACTCCCAATTCTTGAAACTGGAAAGCGGAAGTCAAAAGTTGGAAATTGGAAGGGTGACTGGAGAACACCTTGCAAAGCTGGATTCCCAATTCCCAAAATCGAAAAGCAAAAGTCAGGAAGTCGGAAGTCGAAAATCAGAAGGGTGACAAGCGAACACCTTGCAAAGTTGGATTCCTGATTCCCGAAACCAGAAAGAGGAAGTCAGGAAGGCAAAATTCAGAAATCGGAAAGGTGACCGATGAACACCTTGCAAATCTAGATTCCCAATTCCTGAAACCGAAAAGCGAAAGTCGGGAAGTCGGAAGTCAAAAATTAGAAAGGTGTCTAGTGGACACCTTGCCAAGCTGGAATTCTGATTTTGAAGTCGGGAGTCGAAGGTCAGAAGTCGAAAAGGTCAGTTTAATTTGGAAATAGTTATTATGGATGCAGATTGGATAATTTCAGGTCAGAACGACTGGAATGGTGGTTCTAAGACTGAGATTAAGGTTGGAGAATGGGTCAGCTTCCATACCTGGTGCTTATCAAAAGAGCAAGGGAGGTTCCTTAAGCACACATTTTAAATTATCCGCATTATGGGGTATGGGAACGTGACAGTAATTCAAGAATACTTTTTCTGATGAAATTCTAGAACTTCCTCCCAAGAGGAACATTAATTTTACCCCTAAACTTTTGCCAGGAGCAGCACTAGTGTCCAAGACACCCTACAAGAGGAGCATACTAGAAATGCCAGAGCTAAAGTTGCAGTTGCAAGAGTTGTTGGAAAAGAAGTATATTAGACCATTAGTGTGTCTCCTTGGGGAACATTGTTCCTGTTTATGCAAAAGAAATATGGTACACTCGAGGTGTGTATCGATCATAGACAGCTGAGCAAAGTCACTGTGAGGAACGAATATCCTTTTCCTAGAATGGATGACCTATTTGATCAAATGAAAGGAGCAAAGGTGTTCTCCAAGATTGACTTAAGGTATGGTTACCATCAGGTAAGAATCAAGGATGAAGGTGTTCATAAGACAACCTTCAGAGTAAGGTACGGATATTACAAGTTTGTAGTGGTATCATTTGGTTTCACAAACGCACCAACTACGTTTATATGCCTCAGGACTAATGTTTTCAGCATGTGCTTGGGAAAGTTTGTTCTTGTTTTCCTTGATGACATTCTTATTTATTCTAAGAATGAGGAAGAACATGTGGAACAATTGAGGCTGATTTTGAAGTTGCTTAGGAAGCATAAGCTGCATGCAAAGTTGAGCAACGATGACTTCTATGAAGATATAATTCATTTTTTGGGTCACTTTATCTCAGATAAAGGAGTATCTGCAGACCCTGAAAATATTGAGGCCATGATGAGTTGGCCTGCTCCAAGAAAGATAACATATGAAAGATATTTTGTGGGACTTGCAGGATATTGTAGGAAGTTCATGGAAGGATATTCTACAGGTAAAGCTGAGTCTATGTATAGGGTGAGGAATCCTGCATGAGAACCTGTAGTTCCTTGAGGAAATGGCCCTTGTGTGTATGAGCATACATATGAGGACTTCCTGAAGACTATAGGTAAGATGATCTGAACAGAGAAGTCTAGTTGTACCCAATGAAACCAAGGCAGGAAGTTGCCATGTGCTATGAGAAGGATCTCATCACTGAAATCTAACCTCTGAACATAATTTAAATTTCATATTTTAAATTTTGTTATTAATTACCAACTGAATGTGATTAACTGTTTGGATGATTTAAAATGATCTCAAGATGACATGTTTTTTGTGATTGTCCAAGTATTGGGCAGCATGTGTAAGTAGAGGATAAGTGCTCCCACTTGCAAAAGCCAAACAATATGAGGACGACCTCATGATTGTAAAAATATGATTTTATGTAGGAAGTAGAATTGTGAATCCAGATTATGATTTCACTATCAATGTTATTGATCGTTTGATATTTGGGAAATCATGTATGCATGATATTTGAAAATCTATGATTGAAATTTTTATGATGACATCTCATATGAACTGCATGCTTGTATGTAACGCAGGTGAGATGATGAAAATATGTACTGGGTGTACATGGCTCCTCGGAAGGATGTACTTGGATACATATCTTCTCGGAGGGATGTGTTTGGAATAGATTTGAAAATCTATGATTGAAATTTTTATGATGACATCTCATATGAACTGCATGCTTGTATGTAACGCAGGTGAGATGAAGAGGGTACGCCCTGGGAGTACATAGCTACTCGGAAGGATGTGTTTGATATAGATGAATCCTCTGGGAGGATGTGCAAGGGAATATCGCTTCGCCCTCGGTCAGCTAGGAATTGGTATGCATCACTAGGGATGCCCAAGGTGTAAGACATCTGGATAGACTTCTTTCCACACATATTCACGCTGTAAGGGGACTTTCACGAGAGTGGGGGCTCCATGAAGAGAATAACCCCTAGGTATTATCGTGTCCAGAAAAGAAGCACCTGAGCATTGGTAAGCACTAGGTGGAGGTGTTAGGTCCTCGAAAAGAGCTTCCATTAAGCACCTAGAGAGGTGTTTGTTTCTAAAGCAGGGAAATCGTGTCTTAGTTGAGAGATACATATAAGTATTTGATTACTTACCAATATTTTGTTGTTGTTGATTTTCTGTAAATACACATGAGCATATGATGCAGCCATGGTTTTGAAAATCTTGTTATAGATTGCATCCTAAAGGAATGAATCTGACATATGAATTAATTTGTTGTGGTGTCTGGAAAGGAAGCACATGAGCTTGGTAAGCACCTAGAGGAATTGTTGGGCTCTGAAGCAGATCTGTCAAACCTTGGTTGAGAGGTGTTTTCAGGTCATCCGAGGCTTGCATAAACTTGGACACCTCTTAACACACACCCAAGGGTAGGGTGGGGCGGGGTTGTAAGTGCCATGCTTGTATAAGTCCAAGTCGGATACCTATGGAACCAAAAGAAGATACTTATGCATATAAGTATTGGAATTATTTGTTGATTTTATGTCAATATATAGGTGCACGTGATTCCTCTACGATTTTGAAAAAAAAAATATATTGAATACTGACATGAGAATTGACTCATTGCTTGGGACTCGATCATAGGTATTGATGGTTGCCAAAGACATTGGAAATTGTCCAAGCCAAGGAGAAGGATTCTCCAAGATCAGAAAGGGACAAGTGGTATGGACTGATGCATGCAATCAAGGACCTAGAAGAGTTCCAGATCGTTCCATTGGACAGAGAAGGTGCAGTGGAAGCACTACAGTCCCAATGAGGCGACATGGGAGCTATAGGATGTCATGCAACTGGCACATCCATTTTTGTCCCATTTTTCAAAGCACTGAAGGTGATACCATTGTAACATTTTGTGTTAAGTTGTAAAGCTCTAAGGACAGTGTTGTTGTAAGGAGGAGGGGATTGTAATACCCCAGTTTTGACCCCTTAGTATTTAATTGTACATGATGTAAATATAATATTGAGATCACAACATGGATCTCAAGGCCAAGGCCCTGCCATTGATGAATATTTTTTGGATGGGTGATCAAGGCTGATACCTATGGTGATAGTGCTAAGCCAAGCACAGTAGATATATTTTGATATATCATGTAAATGTACAAATTAATATAAAATCATAGCTAGCTATGGGACTGCAAACGTTAAAGAGATGGGGGCATGATTCCACAAGGGATAGGGTGGGGGAGTTGGTCAAACCTTTGAGCCTATAGGGTGAAGCTAGATGTCTTTGAGAAACCATTGAAATTCAACTACCATTTGTGTCCCTGCACTCAATCATTAATTCCTTCCATAAATTAGATGAGGCAGTTGATGCCTAGGGTAGTGCCAGGCATGGTAGACTGCAGTCTCTGCAGGCCTGCAGCCTAGGGGAAGCCACTGAAGCAATCACGTGTTGCATGCCCTGTTCGACGAAAGAGTTCGCGTTTTGGTTTTTACTCACTCCTCCTCATCCATTCAGGGATTCTCATATTCCATTCACATTGTTGTTCGACCTCTCCAGACTGCTCATGCGTGCGATGTGTGTGACATCCCCAAAAATTCATAAAAAAATAAAAAATTTCTATATGATAACAAATGCTAACTCATAGCCATAACGCTAGTTTAATGATTAACTTTTAGTCTAGTTAACATATAATTTATAAAGACTAAACATAAAATGAAAAACTTAGTTATTAATACTTCTTGGTTCACTGTAACTAAAAGCTACAGAATTATACTTACTAACTTGTAAGTCACATGTCACTAACCTTAGTCAATCTATTATTGATTTTCAGTGTTGAATAAAATTGTTTATCAAAAGTTAACGAATTAAAGATTATTAAATCCAATTCATTAGTTTGTTTGTAATAATGTGTATGATTCTGGTGGTTGTTTTCTTTTCTTACTGAAAGGGCTTGAGGTTAGCCCGAGGCTTACTTATCTTTTTCAAAGCTAACACAAATTCGATGCTTGTACATGACTCACAGGTAATAACTTTCTTCCAGGTTTACGATGTAAAAACTGAGGTTTGGAAGACTAAACGAGTAAGTTAATAAACGTCTTTAACTTTTGACTCAAGATTCAACTACCAAGGTGTTGTTAAAAATGTCTAAAACATCGAGGCGTAAGAAAAACTCCTAGGATTATAACCAAGACCATTCTACCTAGGTAGCAGATTGGAGTTGATAGTGTGATTATCTACTTTAACAATTAAATTATACGTTTGATGGGATATAATTATCATCATGCTTTTAGTTGTTTAAGGTACTAGAAACCCTAATACTTTCCATATGATTTATAATTATGGAATTTATCCATGTTAATTCCTAGAACTTCCTAACCTAAGAATTATCATTAATGAAATGATAATTAAAGATTAACTATAAATATAGAAAAAACTAATCCTAAGCATGTATGCGTTGCATACAAATACTCTAACCTAGACATAAATTCAACGCATATTATATAAACTAATCTAGGTATAAACTCTATGCATAACATTGAAAATGTCTTACTTTTAAAAATGTAATGGTATTACCTTTACCATGTAACACAGGCTCAAACTATATCAAGTGCATAAAAAATTCAAGGGTTAGTGGAGTTCGTGTGGGGATTGCTCATTCGAGGAAGGGTTTTGGTGTTAAACCCTATGCACAAAACATTTAACATTTTCCCTAAGACTGCTCGGCTTCATTTGTTGTTTATTGTTTTTGGAGGAGGAGTGGTGCCAATAGACCCTCGGCCTTCTCCGGTCTCTGCAATAGAGGTCACCTTTTCCTTGGTCGTGGCATTAACGGGTTGTAAGCTTTGGTTTCTCGCAATTATTGTGTTCTTCAAGCTTGGTCGAGGCGTTAGCAGGTTTAAAGCTTGGGGTCTTAGCCATTATTTATTTCTTTGACCTCGGTCGTGGGGTTAGCAGGTTTAGAACTCTAGTCCCTCGTCTTAATCTGTTCCTTGAGCTCAACCTTTACACAGTGGTCACTTTTGTTTGCCCGAGGCATTAATAGGACTGGAACTATGGTTCTTTGCCACGACTGTGAGCTTAACGATTACACTAGTAAGTTGTTTTGAAAACTCCATTCATTCCTTCTTTTCGTTTAATAAATTTTATCAAGTTATGTTCTAAACATTTACTATTTGTTATTAGGTGTCCAAATTTTGGCATTGCACAGTTGAAAATTCGAAGGCGTTGCTAGAGCTGAAAGGTGAGGGTGTAAAAAGATTTGATAAGCCTTGGTCCCATCCTTGTGTACCCTTCATTGTTGAGTTTGTAGTGATGACGATGGTATACGGATTCTAATACTACAATGTTCAAATTACTTGCAGTAAATTAATGTTTTGTTTTGGATAATGGAGGAGGAGGTCGTATGGCCATTCTTAGTTATAACCCTTGGGGTTTTTCAAAAGAGCTATGACTCTTGTAATAAGATGATAGGGTAATAATATTACTGTTCGAGGGTTTTTTTAAATAGTTTGTTTAACATTGTACAGTGTTAAGAAAAAACTTCGTCGGCCTTTTTGCTCGGCCACTGCACTCTTTTGTGGTTACGAAAATGTTAAGCATCTTGGTTTTAAAATATTGTGGTGACTGTAAAGGTTAACTTACTGATAAAAATAAGACTCTATTTTGGTAAAAGAGCTTTCGTCCATAGTGTAATAATTTATTGATATTTGTTTTCCTTTCTTAAATTTTGGTTTTATAATGTATTATATTTGGTAAACAATAGATTTCTGTTAATACGACATTTGGGGATGATTTCCTCTATGGATGCGAATGAATAAGCCATTTGGCAGTTTTTAAATGTTGAAAAACTATTTGTAAAAGTTTTACTGAAAAGCCTTAACCTAGGGTTTTCTTTTTAGTTAACAATTTCAATATTTTAGGTTAACTTCGATTTTTGGCATAAACTATGTTAAAACAAGATAGTTTTCCTTTTAATAAGTAAGAATGTGTATCTATCATGTTTCTCAAATAGGTTCTGGAACTTATTACAAAGATTTCATTTTAAAAGTAGGGTTTATAAAAAAAAATAGTTTTACAATATTACTAGTAGTATTATTGTTATGTTGAATGTTAACAATTGGTTTACCGAGTAACTAAATTATGTACTATAATACAATAGGTATTATAATTTCTACTATTTTCATTCTATTATTTGTTTATTATGAACTTACTGTGTTGAGGTTTATAAAGAAACAGTTTTGGGGTTTAACTATGCATCATTTCTTTAATATAACTAGAATACTTGTTTATGATTTAAGTAATTAAGGTTTGGAATAATGTATGGTTTTCTTTATTAAGTATAAATTGATAGTTGTATTACATAAATTATTATTGTATTATATTCTACACAGTTTTACAAATGTGTTACAAAAGCTTGATATGAAAGACTCTATGTAAAAAGTTTTCAGTAAAACAATTTAAGTCCTAGAAATGGAATCATAATCATAATTAGCTGAAATAACAATAAAATCTTTCCATGTTTAAGCAATTTCAATCCATTTTATCTAAGTAATAGTCATTCCTATCTACATCTAAACAATCCTTTTGTACTAGAGTATTTCATCATAAGATGAGTGAAAAAATACATAAAGGAATTTTTACTCATCATTCCATCATTTCTAATTCTATGTTCATCTGTTCATATAATCATATACAAATAGACTTTCCTAATTAAATGCAGGCTTAAGCATTTCACTTAGCAAATTCATAGTATCTAATTAATAATAGAAAACTAAACAGGTTTACTTTCATCCCAGTAATTTACTTTGACAGAAAATAAATAAGATAACAAAATGGAACCTGATAACTTGTAGAAGAGACAAACAACCCAAGGATCCCGTTCCACCCAACATTTTCCTGAAGATATCTCAACTTCTTGTCCTAGGACCCTTGAGCCTGTCCACTAATCCACCAAAATGAAAGCACTGTGTGAAGAAATGGGATGAAATACCCCTGCAACTCCACATAAGTACTTAACAGCAGCACTTCTACCCTCAGCAGTAAAGAACTCAGTTAACCAGCTGCACTAGTTATGAAAATAGTCTTAATCACTAAATCCAATTCTGCCTTTCCCTTTATCAAATCTCTTGTGCACCTTTCTCAACTTCAGAATTTTCACAAGGTAATGATTGAACAACCTCTTGCTGAATTCGATGGATAGATATATGCATGCCTCGGTCTTTTTGGTCAGTTTTTCAATTAATGAGCCACATGCTCTGTTCCACTTTCTTGGGGAACATGACCGTAAAATTAGGGAAGTTTCCCCCTGCAACAACTAGAAGTGGTTGAGGATGCTGCCATGTGTCAGTTTATTCCTCCTAGTGGGTCAGCGGACATTCATTCAATAGCCTCCTTAGGCTATTTGTCTCATCTTTTATTTGTTANTACAGTCATCCTTGACCCCACATGGTCAATAGTCATAAACTTTACAATAAAAGTAAAATATAATGTTTTCTTAAACATAAAATGTTATTGAAATTGGGGTACATCACAGTGTGTTTACCCTGTTGCTGAACCGTGGTTTTTGTCTGTGATTGTCCATCCCTAAATCCCGTTGTCATGTTGGTTCATTGCTTGGAGCCGCAGAACCAGTTATCTGCAAGTATTTTCCTTGCTGAGCAAAGGAGTAGGGGTGCGTGGTTCAAGCGGTTTTGTTTCACTCCCTTGAGTCACGGAAGGCGTTTCCGCAGTGGTATTCTCTGTGTTACAGAGTGTTGGTTGCTTTACTGAGTTAAATTCGGCGTTGCTATGTTTTCCTTGTGGTTATGTTGTGATTTGCACCTTGGTGCATTGTTCTGCTAGCCAGAACCACGGACAAGTGGTTCCACAGTGATTCTCTGTGTTATAGAGTGAAGCCTGTATGGCTGTGTTTCTTTGAGGATGGTTGTGTAGTGCATCCTTGTTTGGTTGAAGGCATAGGAGTGGAGTAGGGCCAGAATTGGCTGATAGGCTTAGTAAAGTGGGGAACCACACAAACAGATCAAGAAGGATTGGTAAATCTGGCTTGCACACCCAAGGGAACACTAGAGGGAAGGTATGGCCTCAAGGACTAAATAATAGAGAAAGGAATACTTCCTTGTGTAGGGTGGGGTGGAGTCATGGAGACCAATCCAGATCTAGTGTAGGTATCCTTAGCTTTGGAGTTGAGCTCACTAGCCCAACACTTCTACCTATCCATTGCCTTAGCAGCCTGAGAAGTCCAACTGTTAGAGGGTCTAGTTGTGTTTGTGGAGTTTTAGCTGAGTGAGTTCAAGCAAACCATATGTTAGTGGTTTGACTTTGTTGGATGTGTGATGGGTTGTGTGTAAGCCAGTAGTTCCCTAATTCCTTGTCGAAATCATGCCCAGCTCGGGGGTGGCAGTGTGTTGAGATATTAATGAACACACTTGCCTATGGTTGGGTGGAATGTTGCAGTCACCTAGATAGTTGCGAGACAACTTAATCATCAAGATAAGTATTCTATGTTACTTTGTTTATGCACTGAAGGTGCTTATGAATGAATATGATGAATTGACTATGATGAATTGACTATGATGAATTCTTGCTATGAATGAAGTAGGATTCATTGTTGCATAAGTGTCTCTATTATGCTTGTTATGCCATGTAATTGTCTATGAATCATTATTATCATGTTGAATGCTTGATGATGGTTAAGTAGAAGTTTGCTTCTGTTATATTTCCTGCATTTTAGGTATGTGCATACTTTGTGCTTTTATACTGCATTTGCCTAAAGTTCATGAAGGCTATAAGCCTGCTACAGGGTCAAAAATGCATCTAAGGTAAGATATGTGGTGTTTTCGACCCTTGAAATCTACGTAAGGGAAAGTTGAATAAGATTGAGAATGGGCATTCCAATTCTCGATTCCCGAAGTCGGAAGTCGGAAATCAGAATCCGAAAGGCAGAAAGCAGAAGGATAACAGAAAGTATCAAGGAAAGATGGATTTCTGATCCCGAAGTCGGAAAGCCGAATTCGGGAAGTCAGAAGTCGGAAATCGAAAGGGTGACTGGCAAACACCCTCCACAGTTGTATTCCCGATCCCTGAAGTTGGAAAGCCGAAGTCGGGAAGTCAAAAGTTGAAAATCAGAAAGGTGACCGGCGAACACCTTGCAAAGCTAGATTCTCGATCCCCGAAGTTGAAAATCCGAAGTCGAGAATTCGGAAGTCAGAAATCGAAAAGGTGACTGGCGAACAACATGCAAAGTTGGATTCCTGATTCTCGAAACCGGAAAGCGGAAGTCAAAAATTGGAAAGGTGACCGACAGACACCTTGCCAAGCTGGAATTCCAATTCTGAAGTTGGAAGTTGGAGGTTGAAAGTCAGAAATGTCATTTTAATTCAAAAATGGTCATTCTAGACGCAGATTGGATAATTGTAGGTCGAAACGATTGGAATGGTGGTTCTAAGACCGAGATGAAGGTTTGAGAATGGGTCAACCTCCATACCCAGTGCTTATCAGAAGAGAAAGGGAGGTTCCTTAAGAAAAAATTTGTTGCAGCAAAAGCATGGTGGACCCATAACCCACAGTTCCCAGGATCCTCGTCTTTCATTCACGTTGTTGTTCGAGCTCTCCAGACTGCTCATGCACGCGGTGTGTTTACCTTGTTGCTGAACCGTGGTTTTTGTCTGTAATTGTCCATTCCTTAATCCAGTCGTTGTGTTGGTTCACTTCCTAGAGCCGCAGAACCAGTTATCTACAAGTATTTTCCTTGCCGAGCAAAGGAGCAAGGGTGCATGGTTCAGACGATTTTGTTTCACTCTCTTGAGTCGCGGAAGGCATTTCCGCATTGGTATTCTCTGTTTTACAGAGTGCTAGTTTCTTTATCGAGTTAAAGTCAATGTTTCTATGTTTTCCTTGTGGTTCTGTTGTGATTTGCACCTTGGTGCATTGTTCTGCTAGCCAGAACCACGAACAAGTGGTTCCACAGTGATTCTATGTGTTACAGAGTGAAGCCTGTATGGATGTGTTTCTTTGAGGATGGCTGTGTAGTGCATCCTTGTTTTGTTAAAGCCCTAAGAGTGGAGTGGGGCCATAATTGGTTGATAGGCCTAGTAAAGAGGGGAACCGCACAAACAAATCAAGAAGGATTGGTAAATCTGGATTGCACACCTGAGGGAACACTAGAGGGAAGGTGGCTTGAAGGACTGTATAACAGAGAAAGGAATACTTCCTTGTGTAGGGTGGGGTGGAGTTATAGAGACCAAGATAGATCTAGTGCAGGTATCCTTAGCTCTTTATTTGAGCTCACTGGCCCAACACTTCTACATATCCATTGCCTTAGCATCCTGAGAAGTCCAACAGTGAGATGGTCTGGTTGTGTCTGTGGAGTTTAACCTGAGTGAGTTCAAGAAAACCATCTATTAGTGGTTTGACTTTGTTGGATGTGTGATGGGTTGTGTGTAAGCATGTTTTTCCCTAGTTCCTTGTGGAAAACATGCCTAGCTCGGAGGTGGCAGTGTGTCGAGAGATTAATGAACACAATGGCCTATGGTTGGGTGAAACGTTGCAGTCACTTAGCTAGTTGCGAGACAACTTAATCATCAAGGTAAGTATTCGTTGTTACTCTGTTTATGCAGTGAAGTTGCTTACGAATGAATATGATGAATGCTTCTTATGAAGGAAGTAGGAATCATTGTTGCATAAGTGTCTTTGTTATGCTTGTTATGCCATGTAATTGTCTATGAATCATTATGCCCATGTTGAATGCTTGATGATAGTTAAGTAGAAGTTTACTTCTGTTATATTGCATGCATTTTACGTCTATGCCTGCCTTGTGCTTTTATACTGCATTTTCCTAAAGTTCATGAAGGCTAGAAGCCTGCTACAGGGTCAAAAATGCAGCTAAGGTAAGAAATGTGGTGTTTTCGACCCTTGAAATCCGCCTAAGGGAAAGTTGAATAAGGTTGAGAATGGGCGTTCTGATTCCCGATTCCCGAAATCAGAAGTTAGAAATCGGAAGGCGAAAAGCGGAAGGATAGAAAAAAGTATTAAGGAAAGTTGGATCTCCGATCTAGAAGCCGGAAAGTTGAAGTCAGGAAGTTGGAAGTCGAAAATTGGAAGGGTTACTAGAGAACACCTTGCAAAGCTGGATTCCTGATTCCCGAAACCGGAAAGCGGAAGTCGATAAGTTGGAAGTTGGAAATCAGAAGGGTGACTGGCGAACACCTTGCAAAGCTGGATTCCTAATTCTCGAAACCGAAAAGCAGAATTCGGGAAGTCGAAAGTCATAAATCGAAAGGGTGACTGGCGAACACCTTGCAAAGATGGATTCCCGCTTCCCGAAACCGAAAAGCAGAAGTCAAAAATCAGAAAGGTGACCAACGAACACCTTGCAAAGCTGGATTTCCGATTCCCAAAACCGAAAAGCAGAAGTCGGGAAGTTGGAAGTCGAAAATCGAAAAGGTGACCGGTGTACACCTTGCCAAGATGGAATTACGATTCCAAAGTTAGGAGTCAGAGGTCCGAAGTCGAAAAGGTCAGTTTAATTCGGAAATGGTCATTCTGGACGCAGATTGGATAATTTCAGGTTAGAACGACTAGAAGGGCAGTTCTAAGACTGAGATGAAGGTTGGAGAATGGGTCAACGTCCATACCCGGTTCTTATCAGAAGAGCAAGGGAGGTTCATTAAGCACAAATTTTAAATTATCCGCATTATGGGGTATGGGGATGTGATAGTGTGAATAAGGTTTGAGGTCATATTGCATACTCTATGAAGGAGTGCTCTGTGATGGAGTGATCTATCTCATTATAGATTAGGTTTGACTTGTATATTTGATAGGGAATATCTACCCCTTTTGGAATAAACAATGTCTAATCTAATGTCAGCGCATACACATTAGAGCACTCTACATGAATAGATGTGTATGTAAGGAGAAGCTCCAAGTAGAGTCTCGAGAAGAGACTTGAAGTGCTAACATTGTGTATGTCAACATAGAGCTAATTCCATGGTTGGTCTTTTGACTAAGGAGAAGCTCTAGGTAGAGTATCGAGAAAAGACTTGAAGTGCTAACATTGTGTATGTCAGCATAGAGTTGATTCTTGTTGGTCGTTTGACTAAAGAGAAGCTCCAGGTAGATTCTCAAGAAGAGACTTGAAGTGCTAACATTGGGTATGTCAGCATAGAGCCGATTCTCTGGTTGGTATTTTGACTAAGGGGAGCTCCAGGTAAAGTCTTGAGAGGAGACTTGAAGTGCTGACATTAGGAAATATTTCTCCAAGGAGATATTGGTGAATGGGGCCCATAAAGGAACTAAATAAGACAAGATGCATATTCCTAGTAGGACGAATCTAATGTAGTTAACATTATAAGTTCTATAATAATCATAAATGATTGGAAGGTGAATGGACCATCACCATGGTTAAATTCATGAAGTAGAATACCTCCCTAGCTAAAGAGTGAGGTATATTCTAGTTCTAGTATATTTAGACAGATGATCAAATTACATACATCCTCACCAAGTCTCTTTCCAAGGCGAATTTTGTGTCCTTCCATGAAAGGCTTGGAGTGGTGGAGAATGCCTCCCTCATTGAGAGGGAGTGCTCTCCCTAAGACAAGGAGAATGGTGTGACTCTCCTTGAAAGGAAGAGAGAGGGAGCTAGTAGTTCTTTATGTTTACTCCTCAATGGACTGGGTTGAGTTGTTGACTTCTTGATGGACTAAATTGTGTTAGAAGACATTTTTATGATGAAGATATGTTCAAGACAGTCGTGATGCTCGGATGATATCTAGATGTATTCTAGCATGATGATACCTCCCTAGATAAGGAGTAATGGTGTTTATAGCTTCGTGAGGTATCCCCACAAGTCCTCCCAACAAAAGAAATGATATTTAAATATTTGTAAATACATTAATAATATTATTATTGGTATTTAATAATAATATTTATTAATAAATAACATCCCATCCAACAATAAAATGATGCATCATTTCACTTCATTCACTATAAAGTAAAAGTCACAAACTTGCCATTTATTCAATAATTCATCGATCTCTTTACTACAACAAAGTAATAAGAACGGTACAACTCTGATCTCAGTATAAATCTATTTGTTTATATGCATGTTTATGTTTCAATGATCCTTCATCTGCATATAATTGAAACGTATTGCTACTTTTATTATGAAACATGTTTCATTTATAAAACTCTCTATCCAAAAAAGACGAATATGAAAAATATATACAATCTAGTGAATAGATTTCTTCTAACAACACCCATGCCAACTTTAAATTCCATCCATCTGTTCAATTTGAGCATAGTATGAAGCACAAGCATCTACATAAAAAAATGTTTGTTGTGCTTTTCATATTCATGATATATTTCAAAAAATTCTCGCACATTTCAAAAAATTCTCGCACATTTAAAATATTCAAAGGAATATCATGCCACAA
Source organism: Pseudotsuga menziesii (assembly GCA_001517045.1). Classification (NCBI taxonomy): domain Eukaryota; kingdom Viridiplantae; phylum Streptophyta; class Pinopsida; order Pinales; family Pinaceae; genus Pseudotsuga; species Pseudotsuga menziesii. The sequence goes on along the minus strand of LPNX010143902.1, from coordinate 406,916 downwards.
ATGAGATTAACCTCTTTATTGCACCAAGCATAAAAAACCCTTCAGATGATAATTGTTCTTCCTCATTCAGCCAGATTTTCACGGCCTTGGCGGGACAGGCGTCTTGGGCATCATCCTTGCGCACGAGACGACTTCGGTAGGCTTGGAAAAATGACCGAGTGTATAGCACATGAGGCACTCCATGGTGTGAGATGGGCGTAAGGCACACATACCTTGGTTGGGCACCCGTGAACATGCAAAAGTGGTCTATTGTTAGAGTGGATGCAAACCCAACAACACAGGTTGGGAGCCCGTGAACTTGCCCATTGGAAAGTGACCCAAGAGATGGGCATGTGGTGGCGAAGCAATCACGCTGAGTATGGACGTTCCTGGCGAGAGATCATTCAGAAGGAAGGAAAAGTATCATGGATGGAAGCAGTTCCCAGCATGAAGGTTGGGGTGACTTCGACAAAGGGCTAGTATGGCCACCTTTGGATACGCCAGTGTGGGAATACTGTGAGCAAGCGAGTTAGCTCGCCTTTGGAAGAGCTCCAACCCAAAGGGTGCAACCCTTAAGTGCAATCCAACAAGTCTTGGGAGCCTATAAAGGGAAGGAAGAGTTAGACTTGGGAAGCAAAAGCATATTTTTAAGAGGAAAAATAAAGAGATGTCAGAGCAGAGCCTATAAAGGCAAGGAAGAGTTAGGCTTGGAAGCAAAAGCATATTCTTAAGAGGAAAAATAAAGAGATGTCAAAGCCTATAAAAATAAGGAAGAGTTAGAGTTATTTGGAAGCAAAAGCATAATCTTAAGAAGAAAAATAAAGAGATGTTAGAGCCCTTAAGAGTTAGAGTGGGAAGCAAAAGCATATTCTTGAGAAGAAAAATAAAGAGATGTCAGAGCACAATGGGACCATTGCACTTTGCAAGGGCAGATTGGGCAGGTAGACTTGGACGTAGTCGAGACTCGAGTACATGGTTAGCTAAATTGTATTTTGATCAGGTTTTTTAGGTGGCGGACTTACGGGTTCTTCACCAGGAGTCGTGGTCAGGAAGTTCGTCGCCTAGAAGAGGTGAAGGAAAATCTTGGGGTTCCTTCTAGATGGAGTTACTCCTGTTTTGGGTGCACTCCTCAAGGAGTTTCTTTTGAGAACTCTACTGATATTGTAAGTTTTCTTATGCTTAAATATATATTTTGGGAACACCTTTTGAGGTGTTATTGGTACATATGTTTTTGTGGATGTTTTTATTTAGCTAAATGTTGAGAGTTAATAAACAAAAAATAATAATTTAAGTGTAATAAAACAAGTTATGCAATTTGATGTTGACTAGAATTTGGTATTGTTCTCATTTTTGGGGGGTCAATTTTATTAGTTGTTTTTTACCTTAATTTCAAAAAGTGTGTATACTAATAGCACCATTTTTCATTTTGAGCCATTTTTTTGGTTGTTTAGAAACTTCCTAGTCATAAAAAAAATAAAAGAATTATTTAAAAATGTGTGTTTTCAAATTTTACAAAAAAAATACATTTCGTCACTAGTTATAATGAAAAACTATATGCATTTTTGAATATTTTTAATATTTAGAAGCTAGTTAAAATGAAATATATATATATATATATATATATATATATAAAGTTTTTTTGTTTAAACTTTTCTCCTAAATAAGATAAATTTAAAAAATAAATAAAGACATTTCAAACCATTTTTTAACCTATATATTATTTTACATTATTTTCCATAAAGTGATGATTCACATAAATTCAATAAAAATGAAACTAATAAAAAATATGAAAAACTTTCTTTAATAATAAATATACTTATAAAAAAGAAAAATTCTTTACAATAAACCATAAAAAACATATCAAAACATTTACATACAATAATAAAATATACACACATATTTAAACACATATACAAGTCTTAAACAAAATCATAGAAAAATATACATACCAAAAAATATATCATATTTAAATAAATATATAAACAAAAACATATGAATGTTTTAATAAAAATTAATTAATTTTGATAAGATTAAAAGTTATATAAAAATAATAATAAAATAAAATAAAAAATTTACAAGATTCATGCCCTTCATCATGTTAATATAAGAATCTATGGAGTTAATATGGGAAAGTATGGGAAGGGCTTAAAAGAGAGCTCTATCCTTGGAATTTAGCTAGCCCTTAAGCACCATTCAGTGGTGGTGGAGTGGTGTTTAAAGGTTGCCTTGATCTCGAGAATCGAACTGCTTTTAAATCTTTTGTCATCTTAAATATATGATGTTTATATATTATGAGGTGTTACTTTTTTAAGATTTTGTTTTTTTATTTAATAACTCTAAATTAGTCAATCTCGTCATATAAGATAAAAAGAAGTTCTTATTTGAAACTCTTGCCAGCCTTGTTATCTTGTATGGTTGAGAAGTATGGGGGTGCAACATTTCTAGAGAATCTTGGAGAAAGATTGAGTAAATCCAAAAGCAGTTTATAACTTATAACCTCAAAATTAAAAGCAATATGAATTATCTTATTCTCCTCATAAAAGTGGGTCTTTCCCCCATCGAGAGCATGGCTATGACTAGATACCCGGTGTACAAGCAAAAGATGAATAACATGGAAAACAAGAGAATTCCTAAAATTGATTTAAACTCAAGTCAAAACCAACTACGCCTCAAGCAGGTTGGTGTAAAGATACCATGACTTGGTTAAACCATTGGGGCATTGATGAAAATGACATTTTGCAAAACATTTACAAGGTCAAAAATATTATTACTTCTAAGTTTAAAGAGAAATTGTGTTGTGAGAAAAATTTAGTTGTTAAGAGAAAATTAAGATACTTTAAGGAAGTCATTAATCATAATTTGGAAGATCAAAAGTATCTCTCTGTAGTAACTAGCTCACGAAAGAAATTTAATATAGCCAATATTAGAACAAACTCTCATGAACTCCATAGTGAAACAGGGCGTTGGTCTATTCCAAAAACTCCATTGACCGAAATGGTTTTTCATCTATGTGAGCCTATGAACATTGAGGATGAAAGTCACTTTCTCTTAGAGTGCCCTACTTACACCCACATTAGATGTGAGTTTCATAGTATTTGTTACAATACAAACCTTTATAACCTCCTAACTTGCCAAAAATATAGTGAGCTTGGAAAGCTTCTTAGCAAGCTTTTTGAGCATAGGAACGAGATTTTAAAGTTAATCTCAATGGACATTAATCATCATCATTTTAAATGTTTTGTTATAATATGAAAGTTGTATCTGTTTGTTATATATATATATATATATATCATTTGAATTTGATTTTTTTTTATTGTTTTGTTATGGTTTTAAAGTAGAATGTAAATCTCTAAACGTTTTTAATAATATTTTGATTTTTTGAATTTGGTTGTATTTTAATGTTTTATTTTTTATATTTTTGTTATTTAAGTGTTTTTAATGTATTTTATGTTATTTTTTCGGTGTTTTTGCATTTATATTTTATTTTTAGGAGTTTCAATTCAACGACGTCAGTTGTTAGGGCCATAATTTGAAACAAGGTGTAATTTTAACCTTTTTTCAAAAAGAGTGATTCTAGGATCTCCACTTTTTTTATTAAGGGGTTGATTTAGGATTTTGATTGCAATCGCATAAGTTGGGATTTAAAAAATGTTGCAATTTTAGCTCCCAAAAATAAACGCTATCGGTAGCACCACTTTTCAAATCGAGGGTTGTTTTTGTTGTTTTTAACACAAAAATATGAGTTCTTATGGCTAGAGTTCTCGTTTTGATTATAAAGTTCTTGTCAAGTTGTATAACTTGTTACAAATAATGGTTGTGGTATGGGTTAGTTATAATCTTAGGAGCACATTTTCGAGTGGCGCATGCCCAAGAAAGCGAAAGATGCTTCAACATTGGGTCGAATCCTTGTTGTTGTAACACAAACCCATAAAAATAAGCATACACTATTCCAAGATTAGTTAAAAAATTGCCTCAACATTCAATCCATACAATCAACATGCCCTTAAGTGCATACTTATTCTAACACTAATCAAAGAAATATAAAGACCAACAAAAAGATGAGACCATTAAGAAATTTCCCCAACATTCAATCCATACAAGAAGATGACCTTAAGACCATACACACTCTAATATCAATAGAAGAAAGATAAAGAACAAAAAAAAGACCACGAAGGAAAGTGGTACAAAAGTCCTGAATCTAATAAATCATCACATAATGATGCATTACAATCGTAACCTAATCATAACCTCGCATTACAATCGTAACCTAATCATAACCTCCAAGTAGTGGTCAACGTTAACGCATAACTAACTACATCAATAGAGATTATATCCCAAAGTATACATGAAGGTGGACAAGGATCCATTATATCCCAATGTATACGTGAAGGCACATCCTAGGTTTAGGAAGTGAATTAGATGCTTAATACCATAATGACCATTCTCGATACATTCAAGGACAATTTGGTTTTGTCTCAAAATATAATTAAGCAACATTTCTTTTGTCTCTATTCCTATATGTAGACATATTTTAAATAAAAGAGCCATCAAAAGCTATCGCCAAAGCTAGATATGGACCATATTTATCCCCTAGTCCCTTAGACAAGTCACTTATACATAGTCTTTTTAATTCCATTCGAAGATCCACATAGTTGTGTTTCATGTGTTCTAATTGAAGAGGGTAGTGGGGATAAACTTTTGAGTTTATACCATCATTCTCAAACTTAATGAAGAAGACCCCATTTGGTTAAAACTAGACGTAGCATAGGCCACATGAGAGTGTTGACTACATTGATACATTATATGGGAAATCTTGATATAATGAAATCATACACAACCTAAAGATGCCACCTCGAAATGAGTAGCAATTTTACAACAATTCCACATTATAGCCTTGAGGACAACATTGCTTTTGAAGGGGGAGGGCATGGTAGGACCCTACACTAACCTTCATACTTTAGGGTACTTATGAGTTAGTCAATTAATGTATGAGGTCGTCTTCCTTAAATAAGACACATTAGGTACTTGATGTGATCCATACTCAATGTAAAATTGTTCTCTTTATTAAAACATCATAGATCCATCTTAAACTCAGATCTACAAGCACTGAGAGGGATCCAATTTCTTGATGTGTAATTTTCTTTTATCTTAACATTTTTACATTTAAGAAAATGTACACATAAGTTTGGGTGGATTTATGTTGGTTTTAAATTTTGTTATCTTATAAGATGGGATGGATTCATTAGGGGAGTTTTTAGGTCTAAAATGGGATTCACAAGGAAAATAATAAAATAAGAGTTCTAAATTTTGTAGGAAAAAAACAAAAAACTATTTTTTCTTATCATATTGTTAACAATATCCTTATCGGTTTAGTGAAATTTCATGTTTGGGCATTCGTTGGATGCAGAATTCAATTCCGCATCCAACCCATACCCAAACTGTATACTTCTAAGTTACCCACAACATGAAGAAATGAATATTTCAATAAAAAACGTATTTTAATATTAAAATATGTTTTTTTTATCGAAATTTTCATTTCTTCATGCCGTGGGTACCTCAAAAGTATACTAAAATACGTTTTCTATTGAAATTTCCATTTCTTCATGTCGTGGGTACCTCAGAAGTATACAATGTGGATATGTATTGGATGCAGAATTGAACTCCACATCCAACAAGTGTCCAAACTTGAAATGTGGGTAAACCGATAAGGAGAATGTCAAAAAAACGATAAAAAAAAAATAGTTTTTTTTAAATTTTCCCTCCAATTTCTTATACAAATTTTAGCCCCATGGTTGACATCATCATCTTGAATCCTATTTGTTCTTATAAAGTGAATTTTAATGGTACATTTTTTTATTTGAGGCCCATTTTTTACCTCAAAACTCCCCTAATGTTTTTAATTACTTTTGATTTTGTTTTAATTTTATTTTATGAGCAGACATGAATTTATTTTTTTAACTAATTTTTATTTTTTGTAGTGTTACGTTATGTACGTGACAACCTCTCCCCCATATTGGGTTGTAGAGCACCTCTCTACTCTTGGTGCAGTAAGTCCCACTAGGTAGTTGGTATTCATTAATGATGGGACCAAAAGTAGTTAGGTTATGATTTTGTTCGTGAGAAACTATTTATAGACGTAGAAGGCTATGTAATGCTTTGTCAAGAATTTCCATTGCAAGGAATCTCGTCTCACTTGGAAGTTTCCCCCTCAAAGAGGCTTGCATACATTGTTATTTTGGATGATCAATATAAGGGTTTATAATCTGCACATTCAATATTCTTGTTTCTCCTATTTTAATTTGTGTTATTTTTTTCTTATTAGATTTATCATAATTTACTGTTTTTTCCTGATTAAGTGCACTACACTAGGAGCTAGGGCATCAAAAGGAATGAATGCCCTGGGTACCCTAGATATTTGTAGATCAGCATTCCGGGACATTAACTTTCTCATACAAACAATGTTTTGGGTGTTCTTTGGACTATTACAAATATTAATCTGAGCTTTCTAAGTTTGGAACACCATTCATAGAGGGAGAGCCATTAAAATTTAACAAAATGCATGGAAACAGCTTGAAAAATGCATTGAAGTTTCAGGACCTAGAAAACTATTGTAAGTGTGACAAGGTTCATGACCAATTTTGAGATGGTGGAAATCCCAAATAGCCATTTTGAACCTCTAAATGGATAGTTGGGGCCTTATGGACTATTGTATAAAATTCATGGTTTGGAGAACTCATACAATGATTTTAGATCTAAATATACTTGTTTATAAGGAGTTAGACTAGACTTAGTATTTTTGTTAAGAATGGCCCTTAATGTTATTTGGAATGGAGCTAATATATTTATAATAATCATGCCAAATATAGAGATAGACTTGTCACTCTGGTACCTCCGACTTGTCACCCTTGTACCTCCAGGGATTTAGAGTCATGTAATTGATTGTGGGACTAACATGCATGTTGCTTACTATTGATGGATGAATGCTTGGTTTAACTAATATGTATACTTCAAATTATTTCTATGAAAGGACAACTTTCTGAGAATGGATAACATACTAAATAATAAATGTCGACTAATTAATATGTAAAGTTTCAATAATGTAGAAACATAAGATAATAAAGAAGAAGACGGACTTATCAAAATCCTTCAAAGGGAGATAAAGTCCTAGAATGATCTCAAGGCCAATATTGGGTTAAATGATCCTAACAAGATTTAAAAGCATGAATTCATTGAATTGTGGTTTACTTGGTTGAACTACAAGGAAGAAAAAATCCAAAATGTTTTAAAAGGTTGGATAGATTCATTGCCTTCTCTTATTCATGGGGTAAGATAAGATGAGAATGTACAAAGCAAGATACTCCCGAATATATGTCACGATGAATCACTCAACTTATATGCAAACCATTTAGAAAAGTTTTTACTTACTACCTAAGCCAAGAGGAAACATTGTCTAATTGGCTAATTGTTTCGATGAAATGATGCATTATAGGAGTCACAACATTTAATCATGTATTTATCATACGAATTGTGGTGGTAAAGTGGAAATGCAATAAACTTGTTAGGCAGGTGTTTGATGACTTACCTCAATTTTTGGGATGATCTCTTTAAGATAAGTCCCTTTAGGCCCGAGTTTCTAAGTTTGGGTATTTCCTAAAAGTGGATGAAATTTTCTTAGCGCTCAATGCATCAATTCATGCTCAATTACACTGGATCAAGACTAGAAATTGTCTAAATATAGGCCTTTTAAAATATATGGAAACTAAGGAGGCTATTGAAAATATTGCATCTCTTCAAATGAGAAAAGGTTAAGTTAGCAAAAAGGTGGATATTAAATGGAAATCAATTATCCAATTTCAAGGATTGACAAAGGAATATTGGTTTTCCATTAAAATATGTATTGATATTGTCCCTAGATGGTTGTATCATAAGAATGCAAATTTATGTGATTATGAGTTGACTATTAATAAGTTAACAATAGCCTTGATGGTATTGACAGGAAACATATCCCTTGGGATAAATGGTTGTCTATATAAGTTTTATAAAGCCATGTGGAACTTTTTCAAGTAGAATTTTGTTAAATATAAAAGGAATTTGTCCTTAAGAAATCACTGGGAGAGCATATAAACATATGTATTCTAAGATTTTGCTAATATTGGAGACTATGAATTAATCACGGATTTGTGGCCCATAACTTTGTTTTACATTTTGTACTAGAACATAGACAAATTTTTAGAGGTATGGATAAAATACATGTCCTTTCTATGACATTCAAATTGAATTAAGATTCGTTAAAGGCCACTTCATATTAGATAATGTCATAATTATTTCAAAGAGAATAGAGTGGGCTAATGCATAGGCCTATATGTGTTATCTATCAAAATTGAATTTGTGAAGACATTTAACAAAGTTGAGTGGCCCCTGATTCTTGTTATGCTAAGAGTATCTGGATTTGGAATTTTTTCCTAAATGGTATAGAAACTCAAGTTTTCACAAATTTGGTATATTGAACCTGTATCCACTCAGCTAAATAAGAAGAAATTGTCATATTTGGTGATTTCTATGGCATTATATGTTATGACCACTAAGGATGTGATATATATATATATATACTCCAACACAAATTGTTGTAAGACCTCATTAAGGTAATTCCATCTTTACTCTTTTGGAGAAGAGAAACCTTGCAAGGAAAAGGTAATAGATTATCTGTAGGTTTTCAACACTAAGTTTAAGTTTCAATTATAAATGGACAAAAATTAGTGTTATAGATAAATCCAAGATGATGTCTTATAATGGATGGCTATCATGGGGTGACCATAACTACAACTAGGTCAAGTCATCAAATTATTGGGCTTCCCTTTCACCTTTAATTTTTCCCTAGAAGACTTCAAAAGAGGTTGTTGTCCAAAGAATATTTAAGAAGGTGGATACGTGACTCACTAAGCCTATGACACTAGATTCCATGTTTTGGATCTTAAGTAAAATCCATGCATCCATGCAAATTTAATAAGATCATGTTGGATCCCTATGTTAAGCTTATCATAGACTTGAAAATATCATATAGTATTTTCTTTGGGCTAAGTCATGTAGCAAGAAGGAATTTCGTAAAATTAGTTGGATTATTTGTTTCTCTCCTATGGATTGGGTATGTATAGCACACGGTATGCTAAAGGATTGTGTTCTAAATGTGTCTGTTGCGTTGCATTTGTACCCATCGCACCTTCAGGTGTGCCCCAAGGACAGAGGGCCAAATTTTTCAACCAGGAGGGGTGTTGTTGAGCAATGGAGGCCATGGATGGACCCTTTGGTCCTCCTTTAAGGGTGCTATGGCTTAATGGCATTGTTGACTGCCCTTTTAAAGAGGTTTTTAACCTCAGGGTTGGTTACTAGGTCCCCTAAAGGTTGAATACTGGGTCTCATGGCTCCATTCCCTTCTTACTCACTCTGGTGACCTCTGCTTCAGCCACAAGACATTAGTCTTCAGTCGTAGCCACTTCATACACCCTCCTAGCCCTTCAGTTAGTGGGTCCTTGCTCTCCCCGGCCTTCTTTCCACAGAGGAAGACATCGTCCATGCCACGTCGTTTCCATGCTTTGAGGAGGGAGTTCAAGGATTTTACAGTATTCTAGGGGTTATATGGGGCATAACGCCCTCCCTTGAGCCCACTCTGGCCTTTCGTTCGAAGCGATTCACTTATTTGAGCGTGTTTTGGCGCCTGGGGATGCAAATACCCTAGGTAGCCTACTTTAGTTTATATTTTAATACTATTTTCTTTTAATTTTAAGTTGACATTTAATGAATATGAATTTACTTGTTTTAAGGCATGTCCTCCTAGATAAGTGAGTGTGAGATCATATAAATAGATCTCCTCACTTTCATTTTAAATCAGAATTTACGTGATAATACACTATGCATATGTTCTACCCCACCTAGGGTTTTTTGTGGAGTGATGTGCCTCTCTTGAGGAAGGAATTTTTATGGTCATGCAACCTGTTCTTGGTTTTCTTTGGTGAAATTCTTTGCAGGGTGATGTTCTGATTTGTTGGATGAACACTAGCACATAAAGGTCTGGCTTCTTATCTCTTTGTTTGATTTCTGGTTTTTAGTGCATGTTCTTGACTATGTGGTTGCCGTAGTGTTGCATTTCCTCTTAGGATAGGCCAATTTTAGCCTTCTTGTCACTTTAGCAGGTAGAGAGGCATCTTCTTGTGAGAGTCCTCCTGAGTTTTTCCTTAGTTCTTCTAGGATAGTTGCTAACGTAAGATTCCTTCCTCTCTCAATAGGTCATCCTCCCTAGATGCCCTAAGTTAGGTAGGGTCCATGCTAGGTTTTCCCTAGATTTTCACACTTAATTCTCTCACAAATTTAGGTCTAAGTTAGTATTAGGCCTGTTTTAGGTTATTTTTAGCTAGTTAGGGTTAGGTTAGTTTCAAGCTTCATAAAACCCTCATATCTGCTACTAGAGACAATCCCTTTTCCTTGCACTAAAACCCAGCTTACCCTCTCTTCAGACCCTCCCTGCTTTAGTCCTCCTTTGCCTAAGCTACTTGAAAACCATCCTTTCTCCTCGCGACCTGTCACCAACACCGATAAAACCCACCCATCACGTATGCGCTGCTTCCCCCGCTTCTCCTGGTCGCACCTTTACTTCACTCCGAGGTCCGCTCTCCTCTCCACCCACTGACCATTCTCCCTTCGCGCTGCTAACACCCTACACCACACGGGATGATCTCCCTATGCCTTCAATCTTTGCTCCCTCCACGCAGCTTGTGGCTGCTCTGGTGCAGACCTCCATCCAACGTGTGCTCTGTTTCTACTTGCGGCTCATTTTGTTTCATAAACATATATGGTTTATGAATTTTGATTTTGTTTATTTAGTATTTGAGGCTCATTTTGTTTCATAAAAATATATAGTTTATAAATTTTGATTTTGTTTATTTTGTATTTGTGGCTCATTTTGTTTCATAACATATATAGTTTATTAATTTTGATTTTGTTTATTTTGTATTTACGGCTTATTTTATAACACATTCGTTTCATGTGGTGGTAGTATTAAACATATAGTTTATTAATTTATATTTTGTTTATATGATATTTTAGTATTTTTAAAATTAAAAGAGTTTAAAATATTGATTGAAATCTAAATAATTATATGCTGCTAATATAAATTCAAACTTGGTTTCAATCTACGTAAGTTTCGTAATAGAATAGTGATGCTAATAAGAAAAGGTTAGTTTGATTTTACTTGGAACATGATGGTAATACATGCATGCATGTTATTTTCACCTTGGATTGAAAACCAACCTATTATACTCATTGCTTTAATTTATATTTTGTTTATATGATACTTTAGTATTTGTAAAATTAAAAGAGTTTAAAATATTGATTGAAATCTAAACAATTATATGCTGCTAATATAAATTCAAATTTGGTTTTAATCCACGGTATGTTTCCTAATAGAATATTGATGCTAATAAGAAATGGTTAGCTTGATTTTACTTGGAACATGATGGTAATACATGCATGCATGTTATTTTCACCTTGGATTGAAAACCAACCTATTATACTCATTCCTTGACATTTGAGATTCACTTATTTATATACCAACTAATACTTGTTATATTATTCCTTAGTTAGTTTCATAAGACTAAGAAGTGACACCTTTCCTTTTAGACTCCATTAGGCATTAATCGATACAATCTTCGAAGGGAGATATTTTTTTGTTTTAGTGTCTTTTGCGGAGTCGCATAGGGCTCTCCCCTAGAAGGTTACGACTTCCAAAGAAGTTAGAGATAAGTGACTAAGGTAACAGTGGTCACTCTCCCGTATATGCTCACCGGTGGCTAAACTGTTATTTCAACCGGTAACAGTGTCATTAGAGTATTCAAGGGAAATAAAGCTTGGAAAGTACTACTTCAAAATTGTAGCACTTAGGGATCCCTCTCTAGCAAAAAGAGTTTTTGCATGTTGAACTTGAAAAAACCTTTCCTTACTCCTACTTATGTGGAAGTTAATGGTATATTTGTGGCTATGATCATATAGAAATATTGAGAAACCATCGAGCTTAAGTTGTCTTAGAACTATGATCCCTTGAAGTCTCAGATGTATTTTATTGGGCACTATCTTTGGAAATTTCATGTAGTGTAGTGTGACGAAGGTAAACATTTACCTTATTTGACCTAAGTTTTTATCTAACACATGCATATGCAAGGTATCACAATGATCATAAACCTTTATAATGTGTATTCCATGGACTATATTTTTTGGCCTAAGATGAAGGATAAATTAAATATATACTTATATATGTTTATACTAAAACGAGTCCAAATCTTTATATAATATACTTTGTTTTTACAACTTGTGCTTCAAACACCAACTTCATGCTGATGTGATTGGAGATGACACCACACTAAACTTTCTAAGAAATACCATCGACTAATGTTATCATTGGATTTATTAAATACCTATTATTGATGTTCACCTCAACAAGGCTTGGGACTACTCTCCAAGTACATGAAATGAGCATATAAGCAAGCGATTTTGAAATTTTCTATATCCAACGTAAGAAAGCATTTTTATCCTAGCTTTTCTTATATTAGGTGTCTTGAACCCCTTGTCCAATTGCTTCAATACTTGTGAGTACCTTGGACTAAGTGTCCTTAATACAACATAAATGCAAATATCAAGCATTTATTGGGTTTGCAAGCTTTCCAAGTCACTTTGGGAGTAGTCTTATGTTCTTTGTATCGAATTTCTCTCTCCCATTATTTCTTGGAAGTTTTTCGTGTTAGCTTGTTGAATCTCTTGGGTTGTCATATTCTATGCATCATAATAATTGGAGAAAATCATTTTTTTTATCATGTACAGAAAAGAAGGAACATGTGCTTATTTCAAAATGTTCAACATAGCAACAATTTAACATAGCATGATGAAACCCTGAATTATGACAACTTTATTTTTTAGATTAATGTGGAGGTTCAAAAGGTTGAGCGAGAGTTGTTTCATCTATATTATTTTCTTGATTATTGGGGTGGTGCTCTTTATGCAATGAGTTGAGAGCCCTCAAACATCTAGTCCCTTAGTAATTGACCTAATCCTAAAGGTTTGAAGGACATCTCTACAATAAAGATCTAGTAATGTTATTCAAGAACATAAGGAGGAATGTCATAATTGGTGTCCTCCTCCTTGAAATGGAAACGATAAATTTGTGTTCTTGACATTTTCTTATATTTCAAAGACAATGAGCCACCCTAACTTGCTTTAATTGAAATGATAGATGGGAGACTAACCCTCCTAATCCATAACCAACCATTAAATGGTTGGTTTCAGACCCAAACAATAAGGATGATCTACCTCTTAATGTGAATGATAAAATGATACTTTCTATGTGAATCTTTATGGTGCCAAATTGGCCTCTTATGATAATAAATTGGCCTTGGTTAATTTAGACATTCAGTGCTATGCTATTATGTTTTCTATGACATTTACTACTTTTTATAGTCCATTTTTTTTAAATATAAAATTCTTTAAAGTTACATGTTTTATTAATAGTTAAATGAAAGCATTTTACTTAAACAAATTTTAAAAGTCTTTCATTATTCTTTCCTCTTATTAATTTACCTCATTCAAAGAATCTCTGAAGTTTCTCACCTCTTAGCCTTTGCCAACCAAATGCGGAGGGTGCCTCACATATAACAACCTGTCAAATTAAAACTTAGCTTTCATTATTTTCCCACCTCTTGTCTCTATGATCTCCTTTTAGTAGAAGTATCATCACCTTGATTGTAAATGTGTTTTTCACACACTGTAAAGTAATGTTATTGAATTATATAATAAACTAATTTTATAATGATTTTAATTTCCTAGATCTCAACAAATAACCATTTTGTTATATATTATTTTTTTAAACAGTGACTTAGTTTAATCTTTGAGTCAAAAAAAATTAACAAAGAAAACATTGAGGCTTGGAAAAGAGTGATAATGATAGGTGTTTTTATTTTTCAATATGTTCTCTTAAAAACTCAATTAAGATATACATATCCCCCTTCTTCTATAACTCTAAATTTATTATCTTATTAAACTTTATTAAAATAGATATATATATACTTTAACTCTTATGTATTTAAACTTATAATTTATTAAAATAAATATATATATATATATATATATATATATATATATATATATATAAACTATTAAATTCATTAAATTATATATATGATACAAAATTTTATATTAATCTAATTCAAATTCAAAAGTGATAATAGCCTACTCAATTAATTGGAGTTTATGAGCTAAGCTATAGTTGTCAAGGTGGTAGATTTACTTCTCTCCCAAACCTAAGAGGCCAAGAGCACAAATAAGTTCAAATCCCTAAATAAATATGATTGTAATATAATCTTGTAAATTTACCATATGTGTTTGATATTTGAATTTTTAATTTATTAAAAGAATCACATATTTTTAACTATTAAATTTTTTAAATTAATATAAAATTATTTTTTATTAATTTAATTCAAAAAATTCTTGTGCGTATATCGTAGCATTTGCAGCTAGAGATTAACTATTTTCTTTTCTATTCTTAGAATATGATCAGATGAGTTCAGCCAGCATAGCATGGCAAGCATGTTTAACGAATTCTGGTTATAATCACAATTGAGCACAGGCATCTCAAGCTGGGTCTCCTCTGAGTTGGAAAGTTCCTGCTGGAGGAAGAGACTGAATAATTTCACGTGCTGCAGATAGCTCACACAGAATTTTGCAGCCAAAGGTCTATGTCAAGAAGATATATGATGTGCAATGCTGTAATATTTTATTGATATGATATTTCAGGAGCACACACTTCTTCCTTCTCAAAGAGGCTCTACAGTTTCAACAAAACTCAACCGACGGACCCAACTCTTGATACCGTGTATGCTCAGGTGCTGAAGTCTCAGTGTCCCAACATGGACGTTAGAACGCCCAACACCCTCGACAATCTCTACTACGACGACTTTATAAGGAATCAAGGCCTGTTTACCTCCAATGCAACGCTGCTTACAAATAGAAACACCAGGAATTTGGTGTTTGCAAACTCTGGCAGCTCTAATCTGCCCGGGTGGCAGCAAAAGTTTAGTGCTGCAATGGTTAAAATGGGAATGATTGGCGTATTGACTGGCACGCAGGGAGAAATCCGCCTCAACTGCAGGGTTATCAACAATCACCATCTAGATTGGTTTGCTGTGACTTCTCTCAGCAAACGCATTCAATCGTCAACAATAATCTCGCATTGAAAATGCATGCAAATTAGCAATGTGTTAGCCTAATCACATTTAGATTTTTAATTTTTTTCATTCTAGGGTTCTTCAAACTTTGGGAATTGCAATACTTTCACCTTTCACAAGCAACCACATATATTTGGTTTCTTATTTAAAGCTCAAGCTAGCCAAGTCATCAGATATATCTAGTTTCTTATTTACATATTTACTTGTAATTTAGTCCATTTACATCAAAGTGATTCAAATTCCATAGAAATTTTCCCACGAGAAAGGAACTTAATGTATTGCTATAAATGGATATTGGTTGACACTGTATGTTCCACTAAGTAATGATGGTTCCACATCATAGAATTTTTATTTAAAAAAACTTTTTTGTGTGTGCATTTCCTCTAAGTAAAGGAGTCTTCTAACTTTTATTGCATAGCCTACCAAGCATAAAGCATTTATTAAGCTTTGTAACACCTACATTGAGTTTGAGTTTATATGCAAAAGTTGCATCATCAGCTTCTAAGTTAAGGTTAAGGAATGATGTTTGTTAAGGAATGATGTTTGTTGTTAAAAGTATTTTGGTATTTCGTAATGTTTTTTTTTTTTATGAATAAGTGTAGTCAACATATCTCTCTTTAGAGATAAACTACCATCATTCTAGCTAATTGATATTGTTTTCCATTTTATAGCCAATTTATATTTTTCTCATTATTAAAATTTGGGTTTTAGTGTTATGTATATTATCGAACATTATCTCTGTGTTTCCATTTATATTTTTGCTTTTTTTTATTCTCTACAAAATCCACATCAACTTCTAGCATGGAACCAAATACCCTTGAACTTTAGTAGCAATTGGTTATGGGTTATGGTAACCCTTTGAGGAATCATATTGTGTGCTTAGATCCCAACCTTGGGTAGAAGGCACTCCAATTAATTTTTCTTCATTTACAAATCATATTTCCAGTTGTAAGCCAATTTGGCCTCCAACAACCACATAATTGTTGGACATGTATTGTATTGTTTGTAGGTTCCTAGAGAAAACGAGATCCATGGGGGTGATCACCCCCTCATTATGGGAGGCATGGAGGGTCAGTGGGCCCTTGAAAGAATATTTTGGGTCTATGTCTGGTTTGCTTCGAGTTTTTTTAGCCATTGTTAATTCTTGTTTATATTATTGGTATTATTTTTCTTGCATAGGTTTATCATAACACAAATCCAAATGAGTTTATAAACATATTTCTTATCAATAGGTCTTCCATCATCTCACACCATCCATTTAACATAAACAAAACAATAATATACACTCATTTGGATTACAAAGGAACCATTCAGATTCCTATTGTACTCGGCTCAAACCATGGTACTCAGCCACCCAACTTGAGTAAATCTTCTCCAATTGTCTTCTTCAACATTCAATCAATCATAGAGATATTTATCTCATCCATCCATACACAACATGAGGTTTTGAATTTTCCTTCTCTATCATACTCTCAGTATGAAATCATCGCCTCTAATGCTCCAATGCATTATGCGTGAAGATTTTTAAATCGTTAATCTCTCTCAATGAATGCCTAGAAAATGATAGACCTTAGGTCGTATTTAGTCCACATGTAAGTGGGTATTAGATTTTAAATATGCATAGTCTTTGTTCAAGTTCATTATAGAACCATGCATTACCTCTTAAATTAACACAATCTCTCTTCTGCCTACCACCAAACTACCTTAGCCTACCACATTCTTGTACAACTCTCAAGATCACTGGTTCTTTTGTTGTAGATTCCAAACAATGGAACCCATGGAAAACCAATATCAATTCCTGGTAGCATGAAAGAAACTGGGATATTAATCAAAGTAGTATTCCAAGGAATTTACACTATGCATTTCCCTTACATGAAAGTTGTGTTCCTTTCAAGTGACATTATGGATTTGGATTGATACACCTCAATTTAAAAATAGGTGAGAGATTTTGAATAAGGCATTGGGAACAAAGTAGTACTTCACTAAACCACATTTGGAAAGGATAAATCACACATGCCCCCCTTCCCTCTTCTCCTCTTGTGGACTTGTAGGTCCCCCTCATTGCTCCTCAAGCAACAATTTTGGTAGTTATTATATTATTCATTATGATTTAACTCTATAGCATTTAAACATAACACTGCAACCAACCCAAAACATTGAATCATGATGTTATGGCCCAAGGGGGGCATATATGTAGTTAAATGTATATGTAATAGTGGTTGGCCTAATGAAGGGCCCACATCTATTTTGAAAAAATTGATGTATTTTTTCTTGTAAATGTACATAGTCACACTAATATGCATCAGGGAAAGTGCATAAATTAAGGAGGGAAATGTAACACCCTATTTTTTACTCTGTGATGTAATTATGTATGTAATGATGCAAAGTCCAGAAGACAGACACAAATGGTATAGATGACCAAAGATTATGTAAATATGTTGTTTGCATATAATATTAAAATCCATGATGACAACAAATGAAAAGGGATGAAGAAAAGAGGGCGGAGTAAGATTCCACAAGTGGAATAAGGGAAAGAAGGTCTAAAGGGAAGATGACCTCTGTGACTTATTAACCTAAGTCATCATTCTTAATGATAAACTTTAGTGAGAATATACCCTAAGGTACCTAAACCTATGTATATGAAAGTGACTTAATTAACCTTATTTATTATCCTAAGCTAGGATCAGAAAGGAAAAAGCAGGTTCCTCATGAGTTCCACATGGAAAACTCTAAGCATGCATACAAAATATTGGGAATTCAGTTTCAGAACCAAAGAAGTCATTTTCACCATCCTTGAAGCTCATATGAAATAGAGGAAAAATCAGAGCTTCTATACATTTTGTAAATCACCACAGGGTGAATCCATGAAGGTGGGTAACACTTTTTTTTGCCAAAAGTGACGGTGAAAAATCAATTTTTTACTCATGTATTAAATCAAAGCCCTGAAAACTCATCTATGACTTGTTTATTTCAACACAAAGCAAAAAAACAAATTGTAGGAAATTATGTTCTCTTTCCACCTATATTTTTTTAACTAAAAATATCATTTAATATGTCAAAATTGCATTTAATGATAGATTTGTTATTGAAAATTTCAGGAAAAATTAACAAGTATTTTTTGTGCCCGTAAAATAATTAATTGATAAAGATATATTTTTTGAAAATAAAATATATCAACATAATCTACACAAAATGCACTGGGGGGCACTTTTTTATTTAAAATTATATGGAAATTTTGTTTTATTTTAATTAAATTTTGAAACTAAATGTTGAAATGTTTAATTGCATTTTGTACACATGTGTGAGCATGTAAACTTTTTTTCACTGGTTACAAAAATTGAAAGAAAAAAATACCCTTTTGAAGAGCACATGTTGGTTTCAACGTATATATTTTTTGAATTTTTTTGGTTGTGTACTTGTTATGTTATTGATTTTTCTTTGCGTTGATTTGAAGTTTTTGACATGGTTTTCTAAGTGTAAGGTTAAAAAAAAAGTAAAAAAAAAACAAATTATTATATGAACTCAGAAACCCATAAGTTATATGTCGATGGATAGACAAATCGTTGATGAAACTAATGTTATGAATTCCATCACCTAAAGTGTATCCTAGGATAGAGTTTAGGCAGGGTAAATAGATAAGTAAAATTAAAATTGTAGAAAAGAGGGCTAAAAGCCTATTTTTAAAGCTCTCAATCGAGCTAATAGCTTGATAAAGGTGTTAAAAACCCTCGGTTGAGGTTTTGGGGGGATTTTTAAATATATTGATCAAGGATTTCAGTGGGGTTAAACTGAAACCTCAAGCAAGATTTTGTGAAATAAAATTAAAAAAATGTGCATGGGTTATTTTCAGTTATTAGCTTTTAAAATCTCGATCTAGATTTTAAAATCTAGATAAAGGGTTAAGAAAACCCTTAATTTAGTTATCTATCTTAATCGAGATTTTTTTAACCCTCAATCGAGCTTCTAAAAATAGTTAGATCAATGGCTTAACGAAAGCTCGATCAAACTCATTTTTTATCATTCTCACGCCCTCCACTTGCTAAAAAGTATTACCCATCTTCATGGGAACACCCTATAGGAAATCTATGTTAATGGTCTTTGGGTCCTATCAGAGGAGACCTGGCTTACAATTTAGATTCATTGGATTTTCAATTGTGAGATTCCATGGATAACCTGTGTTGGAGCACCGGAAGGGGATTATGATAGACTAAGTTGTTGTAGGAAAAGAAGGGGATCACATTCCTGGTGTTGTACATGATGAGGGGGGAGAGTGTTAGAGATTGGGAAATCTATAGAAGGGGTTTGACACTCGAGATAGATTTTTTTGGGGGGGGAGGGGGAGGGGGTTGAGAGAAGGCTTAGGTAGTTTAATAGCCTAAGGTGTTTTAGGAAAAGAAGTTCCCATTCCTTGTGTTGTATAAGATGAGGGGGGAGAGTCTTGGATATTGGGAAATCTATAGAGGGGGCTTGACACTAGAGATTTTTTTTGGGGGGGGTGGGGGGGGTGGGGCTTGAGTAGAGGGATTGGGTAGTTTCACCCTTATGGACTAATAACCCCAACTCAAGGATGGCATATGTCATAGAAATAATAAATGTCAAAATAATTCCTATGACTGGAAGGAACATTCTTCATTTACAACCAATCGAAGGAACAATTTCCAAAATGATAAATTCCTCCATTGTGTTATGAATGCCATGGTCTACATTTTTATTTGTATTTTTTTTATTTATTGTTTATGAAAATATTATGTGCATGGATTTAACTATCATAATCATGGATGGAATCATGTTATGAATGCATATACATTTTGGATGTTAATTTAATGAATTGGGCTACTATAGATTTACTTCCATTGTCAAAAGTTATAAAGCAGGTCAATAGAATTTGAATGATGTATTAGAGTGAAATTTTATTTATGAAGTTAAGTATCTTGTAGCCTAGAATTGCAAGAGGATATCCGGGTACATGACAATTACTCTTTTGGATCCATATATTGAAAACTATTCTATTGTCATGGAATATATTTGTAGTGCATTCATGTTGTTATGATTCACCCATGTCCTTGTTGTGGGCGTAAGTATGCACTGAATTTTGATAGTGTTGTGGAGTAATGGAAACCCCCCTTATTTTCAAGTTGTCTCTTGTATATTTTAAGTAGATGACTAGTATGATGGGGACTCTGTTTATCTCCCATTAGAGTATATCTATCTTATTTTAAGAATCTAGACTTAATATGAATGATACAAAGTTGCATGCCAATAAAGTAGTCTTCAAGGATGAAATTTGAGCACATGTCATTATGCAATGCCCTTCAACTTGGTTAAAACCTTATGATTGAGGTTAAGAAGCGAAAATTTTTATAAACACCCAATCCAAAGGACTTTCCTTTCCATATTGCATTTCCAACACACCCATAGCTCCTAATTCTAACACTTTTAATGCACCACCATTAAGAATCCAAAGGTTATGATATCTAGATGTAATGGATGAACGTCAATGCCTCATACTTTTCCATAACTATAATGAAAATTATTTTCGAGGGCATAAATGCAAAGAATATAAATTATTCCAAATAAATGTATCCCCACATGAACACCCATAAGACATAACCATGGATGGAACTCAAGAAACACAAAGGGGTGATACTCCTCTGGACTTGGTAGAATAACACACCTTGAAACTTTCTAGGAAGGAACCTCAAATTTCTCTCCATACCTTATTAGGTTCTCAACACCCTAAACATTCAAGTTGATATGCTACATCAAGCATCACAAAGTAATTGTTTTAATACATAATGGTAGCAACCACAACTGTATTAATTGGATAATGGTGAAGAAACCCATTTCTATATTAGGCCTATAGCGAATTTCCAAATTGTGGTATGATGAAATGTGAGGGTTGATATGAAAACTGAAGCTACAAATGGGTGACTACCATCTAAAAACCCACATGTTCACTATTGAAATGGGTGGTTGTGATATAGTATTGGGGGAAGAATCACTAAGGAATTTGGAACTAATCGCCAACTATTTCAAGGACCTTTACATAAGCTTCACTAAGTAAGGGCACATAGATCATCTCAACAAGATTACTTTAGATTCTCTAGAAATCATCACCTCCCACCATATGGATAATTTATTAAAGAAATACAACTCATTTATCTTTGCTCAATCAAATCCATTTAGGTCATGGACACACCCCCATGAGACATTCACGTACTTTTAATTGGTTCTCTCTAAACATCAATAAGCTTTCTTAACACCCAAGGTTTTACCCTTATCCCAAGGGTAGAATGACCTTGATATTCCCTTAATTTTAGGTAGTCAATCCCCCAATGCACATGTCATTATCAAAACCCTTTAGCCCAAAAGAATTAAATATAAAATATCATTCAAGAGTTGTTGGACGCAGGCACAATTCATCCCAACAGAAGGCCTTATTCATCATTGATGGTTATGGTATTAAAGAAGGAAGGAATTTGGAACATGTTTCTAGAATTTTTGGGTTATCAATAAGTTAAATATCAAGGACAAATTTCCTATTTTAGTCATTGATGATATTTTGGATGATCTTAATGGTGCCTAATTGTTCACTAAATTAGACCTTCACTATGCCTACCACTAAATACAAATGAAAGAAGATTGCATACCCAATACAATTTTTTGCACCCATGAGGATCACTATGAGTTGTTAGTCATGCACTTTGTCCTTTGCAATGCTCCATCCACCTTTGAGAGCCTCATGATCAAGATCTTCTTACCCTTCCTCCATCATTTTGTGTTGATTTTATTTAATGATATATTGGTTTAAACATCACATGGAAAGGCCACCTAGATCATGTATATCCTACTTTGTAATTATTAAGGAAGCACTAGTTATTTGTGAAATGTTTAAAATGTGTGTTTGGGGTTACTGAGGTTAAAATTTTGGTCCATATTATGAGCTAGGATATAGTATACGTTGACCCCTATAAAGTGGAAATATGAAATACTCACCATGAACCAATACCCTTAAGATATTTCATGGGTTCCTAGGGTTTACTGTCTACTACATCAATTTTGTCAAAAAATATAGTAAAATTATAGCTCCTATAACATTCTTTCAAAAAATAGTTGCCTTTTATTGGAGCAATGAAGCTCAATAATCCTTCTCCACCTTAAAGGATTCCATGTGCACTACTCTACTAAAAACTAATGCCTTCATCGGAGCAACGAAGATAATAAATCCTTCTCCACTTTAAAGGATTCCATGTGCATTACTTCAATATTAGAAATTTTTTATTTGACTAATATGTTTTTCTTAGAATGTGATGGCCCTGAATGTGTCCTTGCAGCAGTATTGATGCAAGATGGAAAACATTTATCCTTCACCAGTAAGCAACTATGTGATTGGAATTTGGGAATATCCACATATGAAAAATAGATTATGGCCATGCTTCACGCATTTGAGATATGGCACCCATATTTAATGGGGATGAGTTTCTAGATCAATCATGACCATCGTAGTTTAAAATATTTCCTGGAGAAAAGGTTTTCCTCACCAGAGAAGCATAAGTGGGTTACTAATATGTTGGGGTATGACTATGTGATTATATATAAAAAGGGTAGTGAAAATGTGGTGGTTGAAGCATTGACTAAGCAATTTGCATTATCTATTATTAGTTACAAGATGGATTGAGGAAGTGCATCGAGAATGGAGGATGAATGCAACCATAAGGACCTTCATACAAAGACTTTAGGATGATTTGAACCCTTCACTCGAGTATACATGGCACCATGATACATTGAGTTATAAGGATCACATTTTTTTGGCACCTAATTTTGGCCTTAAATAACTGTACCTTAGAGGATTTTAATTTATCACCCATAGCAGGTTACCCAAGTTTTCATAAAACATATGAAAGAATTAAGTGGTCCTTCTTTTGAGAAGGCATGAAAGAAAACATCCAAAACTTTGTCACAACCTATGACACTAAGACATAAGGGTGATATGGTGAAATCACCAAGAGCCTTGCATCAACATCAAATTTCAACCCATATATATATTGTTATCTTTATGAATTTTATAGTGGGGATTCCAAGAACTAGTAATAAATTAATTATCATGGTGGTAGTTAGTTACTTTCCAAATCAACTCACTTGTGTGCATTAACACACCTTTTTACATGAGCCACCATGGCCCATGTATTCATGGATCATATTTTTAAGTTACATGGTATGCCCAATTCCATTGTTTCTTATCAGAACCCTACATTCATGAGTACTTTTGGCAGATTCTCTTTAAACTTTGGGATACCTGGTTGAAACTCAACAAAGCTTATCATCCCCAAATAGATGGTTAAATAGAAGTGATGAATAAGTGTTTGGAAACTTATTTGTGAAGATTCACATAAAAAAAGGCCACATCATTAGGCACACTGGCTTCATCTTCCCAAATGGTGGTATAATACTACTTATCATGAAGATACTAAAATGACCCTAAATCAAGCAGTGTATGGATAGAAACCCTAGGCCATGGTTTCTTATTAACCATGAACCTCTGAGGTCCATGTAGTAGATAGCTCACTTTGCACTAGAGAAACAATTCTCTGCACACTTAGGTAAATTGGTCATGGCTCAGAATATAATGAAAAAAAAGAATATCAACATCACTTAGAGTGTTCATTTGCAGAAGGGAATCAAGCCTTTATTTTCCTTCAAAATTATAAATACTCATCACTTAAAAATCACCTCTCCTAGAAATCGTCCCTGAATTTATATGTACCTTACAAGATCATACAATGCATTGGACATGAGGCCTACAAACTATCTCTACCAGATCAATCCAAGATTCACCTGGTATTTCTTGTATCTTAACTCAAAAAGGTGGTGGGATCTAATTTTAAAGAATAGTCCAAGTTACTAGAACTTTATGAGGAACGATCCATTTGTCTCCAACCAAAATTAGTATTGGATACTGGGGAACACCAATTGTGTAAATATTTAATCAAAGAAGTCTTAATCCATTGGAAATGTATGCAATTGGAAGATGCCACATGGGAACCTAAAGGGGTTCTGCAGTAATTTCCTCACCTTTAGCCTTGAGTAAAAGGTTTATCTTGAAGGGGAAGTACATGTTAGGGTCCTAACATAAACACCCTTACTTTAGACTACACATGAGTTAGTCAAGTAATGTATATAGCCATTTCTTTTGAATATAATGGTTGAGTAGTTACCAATGGATAATTATGTAAAAATGGTCTTTGTGTTAATTAAGTCCCACTAAGTAGTTAGGATTTATGTCCACTAAGAAGTTAGGGTTTTGGTTATTTAAAGCCTATTTAAGGAGTTTGGAGGCTATGGATTGTTTGACAAAAAAATTGTTGTATTGGAAATTTGCTCAAGTGAAAGGTCACCCATCCTTAACATGCAAGTGCACCTTGTTTCTCGAATTGATTTTTATAATACAAGAATTAATTTCGCCTCATATTTATTATCTATTTACTTTGATTAAGTTTTAATCTACATTAGAATTTATGGTATTTTGCACCATTTATATCCATATATATTGTGAATTATTCTAATTTTTAGGGTTAATAACACCACAAGGGACAACCCATACCATTACAGGAGACCTATCTCAAAATACTCCTTACATGATGTTTATTCCATTGGTATTAATCTTTGGTAACTCTTCTAGTGGACTAATGCATACCATTATGGGAGACCCACCTTAAAATACTCTTTGAATATTAGGTAACCCTTTTGGTTGACCCAAGGTAGCAACTAGAAACACAACCATATATGTCAATATCACCCAATTGGAAAGTGATGTCTAATTAAGACTAAATACCAATATTTTAAGATCATCAACCTGCAATAACATGTTTCTAAGATCGATGACAGGAAATAATAGGTCTCTAAGATTAATAAACTACAAGTATACGTTTCTCATCTATAGCCCATCTTTGCAATCCTAATAAGAATGTTGAATTGGCAATAATTGTAAGTCAGTGGTGAATCATCTATATGATATGGGTGTCACATATGACCACTCTTTCAATATAATCATCACCATATCTTGTATCTATTACTCAAAGGATATCTGAGCATGCTTTATGGTTTGGACCCAAAAGTATGGGATATTGACATATCCCCGAACCAAAATAAAAGATATTAGCTCAAACCTTTTCCACAAAGGGTCTAATGGTTTCCAACTTCCTTCAAACAATGATATGCATCCCAATCAATACCTTCATTTGATACTCATGAGATAGAGCTCATATACAAACAATTTGTACTAAATTCAGAAAATAGATTTGTTCACTTCAACAACAACATAATTAATAAATGTTCATTTTGTCATGAATAATATTTACAACCCACAACTTATGCTTAGCGTCCATTATAGTATGCCCAATAATATATGATATAAAGTGTGGAGGCTAGTCATTAATTCTGGTTTAGAAATTTTTACAAATTGTTTGTATGCAACCCCATAAACAATAATTTTGAAACATTGGAATTAATTACCAATACACCAATTCACATAAAGAGATCTTGACTTAGTATAGAAACATGGATGGTAACCCAATGGCATAGATCAAGTGGTTGAGTATTGTAAGTTACAGTATAAGGTCTCGGTTTTAAATCCCTGGGTGGATATACATTTTTATATAAAGGCCTCACTTGATGTCCCTATTGGGTTAGCTCTATAATCAGATCAAATGAGGTGTGGCCACTTTGGGTGGACCCCCTATGATTTATCCTTGTGGACATAAAAACATGGATGGAATGCATTTGAATCATATTAATTAAATTTAGTAGAAGGGATGACAATTACTTCATATTTAAACTCTCATGGACAGAACTTAAAACACAAGCTTGAAACATGGAAGACTAGCTCATATTTAATTAGAGGAAACTGTTGATTTCCAACTCATTCCAAATAGCCTTAAGGCCTCTCGAATTTATCCTCGGAGACCCAAATGGTAACAAACAAATTATAACAAATATGAAATGAACACTAATAGAAATTTGAAACGCTTTATGAATGATTTACAGAGGCAATTCAGTAACTACACACCCATAAGGTACATATTCATACATTGTTTACCAATAACTGGAACAAATGAACACAATTTGAAGAAAGGTACAATAAATATTTATTATGAATGTTTTGGGGTATTAATAACACTAATTAAATAAATATATGACTCATACAAATCTCAAATTCGGGAATATTTACAGATAGAAATGCACAGGTGCATCCTTTACATCTGGAACCCCATATCTAGTAAAATGGACATAGTTTGCTCATCCATACATCTTATTTGATGAAAAAAAAGTGTTTCCCACTGGAAACAATTATTTGGAGGAAATGGAATGGGTCTCACAGTCAAGAAATTATCACAAGTTTCAAAACCAAAAACTCCAATCCAGCCCTCCGACACAAGTTCCATCGATTGAGTTTATCCAACCACACAATAAAAGCACCAACATACCAGATCTGAGAGAGGAAGTCTATGATATGATTTGTATCTCCAAAATTCATCCCTATATTCCAGAAATACTCCACCAAAACTGAATATAATGGTGAACCAATCATTGTATGAGAGAAAGTGCGCCCTCCACACTATAAAAACTAGAAAGCCAACACAACAGTACATTCAAGCAATAATAAATCTTCATATTTGCAATAAAACTCAAAACATACTCTGATCAATGAAGCTCCAAGGATAAATATAAGTGATCTCTCTCAATAACAAGCAATGAGGCATAAATGAAGATATTTGGATGATCTCCTCCTCTCTATTAGTTAGGGTGGAATCTTTCACCACCGAAACTAGTTAAAAAATACAAGGAGAAAATCTCCTAAGCTAGCAAGGGGCTCATCCAACAAACTATCAAAGCCACAATATATCTCTGATTCATAAGTAAAATTTCCAAAATATTCCCAATGGGTTCCCTCAGCCTTCTTTTATAATTCATCATTTACCTTTTCCCTCCTTCTAGAATTCTCTCTCATAATTATTAATAAAATATTTAATAAATGCTATTTTTGTGAGAGAATGATTATTTGGGACCTTAACTCACTCTTTAATTTTATTTTATCCCGATAATACTTTACCCTCCTTGGAAATTCAAATTAGATAGGTTTGGATTGATTTGAGGGAGTTACACCTCATGTGGACCCACCTACCTCCTCATGTGCCCTCCTTTGGGATTTACACTTCTCTATGCACCTTCATTAGTTGTTTTTAAGACTTGCTACTCATCATAAGTTTTCATATATCCATTGTTCCTTGATTCTAATATATTCTCCCTCATTTAGTGGGAGTTACACTTGAATTCTTCCACCACTAATGTGCCCCTCTTAGTTATTTTTAGTCTGCATCCTCATTCATGAGATTCCTTTGGGAGTCACTACTCCACTAGTGCTCCCTTCTTGTCCACATTGGTCTTATGTTACCTTATTTTCAAATCGGGACATCATACTTCATGAATTTATGGTCCACATCACCCCCTTTAATATTTTTTATGAACCTTACAAGGTGACTTAGCCATTGCCTCCCTTAGTCTAATGGAGTGGTCCATAGAAAAAAATTTGGGGAAATTAAATTCCTCCCCGCCTAAGATTGCTTGTCCTCAAGCAATTTAAATTTGGGTGTGGCAAATGTTCTCCTTCCCCCAATATTTTATGCACAAATAATTTTCCTTCCTCCTTCCTTAGTGACAATTGCATTATAATGTTGTAATTTGAAATGGACTGAGTCAACAACTTTATACTCCACCATATAAACCATACTAAGGATGAAAATGTTATGGTTCTGACCCAACAGAAAGGAAGAGAAGTATCCTCTTCTCAATGCATAGTCATGCAAGGTACTAACATAGGAATCAATCTAACCATTTCCAATACTAATAGTGAATCTACATTGTAACCACTCAATTAAATCCCAAATAAAGTGATCTACTAAGAATCTTAATTTGTGAAAGCCAAAACTAACTCTCACTTGGGCATCTGCAATTGAACAACCTCACATTGGAATTCCAAGATCCTGATCTAACCTTAGAAAGGGACCACCCTGCTACTACTACGCTACTCTAATCATAACCAATCTGCAATTTGTGAAAGCCAAAACTAACTCTCACTTGGGCATCTGCAATTGAAAAACCTCACATTGGAATTCCAAGATCCTGATCTAACCTTAGAAAGGGACCACCCTGCTACTACTACGCTACTCTAATCATAACCAATCCATTGTCACACAATGTCTACATCCTCGTCTTTTGGATCTATGGGTTGAAATATTTGTCAAGGATAAACCTACCACCATGGATAGGGTCCTGCATAGGCATCCAAGTGAGGTATACAATCCTACTACCATACTCAATCATGAATACTGGAAAAGGAAACCTATATTGATCATTGGTCATGATGTATACCTTCTCATGAGCTCTAATAATCCCCTCAAGAGATAGTTTCATCCCTCTACTATCCTAACATCATCCCAACTGGAAAAATTGAGTTCAAAAGTGATCGTAGGGTCCAAAATGAACCTAAGAACTATAGAGTACCTCCTGCATTTCCCCTCTACACTGAACAATATCAACATAAGGTGCCACCTGAAGTCTCCCAGACCACCAAGTAGGAAAACAATGTATCCATCCCTCATAAAGTCTCCCATTGAGGAAACTAATCCATCGATCCACCAGGATAGACTCTTGAAAGTGATGGTTGGATCTCTCTCTACTAACTACCGAACAATTAAACCAAGCAATTCCTGGATCCAACTATCGATGTTGCACCCCTCCAATCATCGCTGTCATCTGAAGCAATCTGTCAGACTAAGTAATTCTAGAATCTTGCCACCCATTTGGAAGTCCATCAATCCCAATGCTCATAGTAACCTATATGACCCTCTCCAATAGAATATGAAGCTCCTCTTGTGCACCCTGTACACTGGTCCCATGGATCACATCCCTGACACTAGTCTCATCCAACTAACCCTGGTGGAACTCCCATGTCCTGCTATGTATAATGAAGGCATCAAATAACAACAATAGATTCCTTTGCTACTTCTCACATGATTGAACACTGACTGGTGTGTTAATCAACCCCAACAGTATGATTAGAGGATCATAATGGATTCTAGAGGCATATATGTGACTATCATGCTTCTTGTGCCTCCTCTTTTGATACCTCAGATGAAGGACTACCATCAAGGGATATGATGTGTCCAACAGTTGACTAAGGAAAACCAGGATCTAACTGTAATATGTATCCATTGTAATGTACCGAAGCTCTAACATGTGATGTACCCACTATGAATCCATATTTTCCATACATCTACCCACCAAATCCATGGATGTTGACACTCCTTTGTTGGTTGGTCCATGTGTAAGGTACTGATCTACCTCCCCCATGTCTAGGTCTCTCTCCCATAAAGGCATCTCATGATCCTCTTGATGCAAAATAAGTTCCTGGCCAATATCCTCACTGTCAATCCCCTCCTCAAGAACCTACAAATCGGTATGCTACTCATGCTCAACTCTCACATGAGGCTCCTCCATCAGCTCATTAATGCAATCATCCATGTACAACTAGATTTGAGAATAGTAGGTGGAAGAATGTAGTCCTCCCAACTTCATATGAAGTTCCTCCACCTCCTTGGCCTTGTCTTCAACAAACTTGATAGCAATGTCCTTGTCCATAAACAACTTCAAGTAATATGATTTCATTCTCTCAAATTCCTTCTTAATGATGCACAATTGCTCACTAGTGACCCCTACATCACATCCTTTATGCATCTCCTCAATCTGATTCCTCTACATAAGGTCTTCAATAAATTTATGTGCACCATATGTCCTTGTCAATACTTGCAACATCCTCTCTTACGTGACTAAGAGTTGGATCTCTAAGCCATAAAATGTCATCCTTATAGCATTGTGTATGCTATCACATAAGAGATCATCCAACTTATGTGGATCTTGAAATATATCATTTCCCATGGTTTGTGTCTTATTTACAATTTCTAATGGCTTGTATACAAAATCAGAATGTGGGTGGCATGAACCCACAACACACAATTTATCTTTAACACCAAAATTGTCATTACTAGCATTAAAATATTTTACAAGACCTTCATATTTACATGAAATGAATTTTCTATCATGTTGTTGCAAGGAAATATGATCGTTGCAAAAAATAGATTTATTATCATAACTTGGTGTCATGGTGTAATAAAACTAAATAGTTTAGTAATGTGTTATTTATTAATGAATGGATTGATAGGTCACATAATTTAATTGTGACCCTTGATTTGGATAAATCTGCATGTGATCCTTGTAAAAAAATCAATTCAATAAATAAAATAAATCTTTTGGAATATACATTTCAAGTTGGTATCAGAGAATCTAAAACATACCACAATATCTGCCAATGCTTCTTTTGGAAGGGAATGAATACTGATATCTATAAATATCTGGTTGAATGCGATACTTATCAAAGGCATAAGTTCAAAATTATGGATCCTCCTGGTCTCCTACAATCCCTTCATATTCTAATCAAAAAATGGTCTGAGGTATCCATGGATTTTATCACTACCTTCCTACATTAGAAGGAAAGGACAATATATTTGTAGCCATTGACAGATTAACAAAATATGCTCATTTCATTTGTATTTCATCCAAAGCAAAAGCAATCCAAGTATCAGATAGTTATGTTAAGAATATATTTAATATCCATGGGTTTCCCAAGGTTATTGTTAGTGACAGGGACCCCAAATTTACCAACAACTTCTGGAAAGAATTGTTCCACCAAGTTGGGACTTCATTAACTATGAGTACCTTGTACCACCCCGAGATAGATGGACAAACTGAAGTAGTAAACAAATTACTTAAAGAATACCTGAGGAATTTGGTGAAGAAATGACAAACTCAATGGGTACAATGGCTACACCTTGCAGAATGATGGTACAATAGTACATATCATACATCAACTAAAAATCCACCTTTTGAAGCCTTGTATGGGTATCCACCTCCTCCAGCAAGAGAATATGTCATCAACAATTTCAAAGTTCCAATAGCAAGAGATTACCAAGCGACATCCGATGAGGTCATTCGCATTTTGAAGAACCATCTTGAACAAGCAAGAAACCATGTGAAACAACAAGCATACTAAAAAAGAACCAATCGATAATTTCAAGTGGGTGATTGGGTGTTTGTTCGCCTTTAACCGTACAAACAAACTTCACTTAAAAATTCCAAAAATCATAAACTTGCACCCAAGTTCTATGGCCCATATCAAGTTCGAAAGCGAGTGGGACAACTGTCCTATGCTCTAGACATCCCAAATAAAGGAAAAATGAATTGCGTCTTCCATGTGCCATGCCTAAAGAAGAAAGTGGTATCAGCCACTCACATGCAAACTGAATTTCCTATGTTAAATGATGAAGGAAAATTAGTGCTAGAACCATAATGCATTTTGGAAATTAAAACTAGAACACTTCACTCCAGATCACTCAATGAATACCTTATCAAGTGGAGAAACTTTCCAGATGATGAAACTACATGGGAGAATGAATATTTTCATTCGCGCCACCCATCCTTACCAATACTTCATGGACGAAGTATTCCAGAGAGGGATTACTTGTAATAAAACTAAATAGTTTAGTAACTTAGTTAGTAATTTGTTATTTATTAATGAACAACTTGATAGGTCACATCATTTAATTGTGATCCTTGATTTGTATAAATCCACATTGTACTCCTTGTAAAAAATATCAATTCAATAAATAAAATAAATCTTCTGGAATATACATTCCACACAGTTTCATGGATAGTTTATAGGCCATATCCTATGCACCATTCCCTTGTATCACTGGGTGTAGGATTTGTATCTTGTCCTCCATGTTCATTTGAAGTATGAATATTGACATTAGATTTACTGTTTTCGGAACCAATCCCCTCAAAATAACCCTTGGATGCTCTCTTTGTAGAGGTACCAAACATCCTCGCCATAGATTTTTTTGTAGAGCATTCTGGTAGCAAGGCTTTGCACTATTGCAAATCATGCTCTAGATCATATTGTAGCTTGATTGGTTCCTTTGATATATTCTCATGGTTCTTCCTTAACATTCCCCAGCAAGGTCTCTTCTCCTCTAAATTTGAGGCGGGTCATAATTTGGGTAACATACTCCCCTCTACAATTCTAGCCATTGAAGAGATTCCATCTTCAACATTGTACATCCTGTCACAAAATGAATCATCCAATCCACATCGAACATGTAAGCCCCCATATATAGTTTCAACTATTTCATTATCCTCCATTGAAGAAATAGAAAATTATTCTTGCCATGGTAATCTCTCGTCAATATCCCATGCATTAAGTTCTAACCTCATGTTTGCAAAACTTTGAATAAGGTTTTTCTTTAGTTCCCATAACTGTCAAGCAACATGCTCTGATACCATTGTAATATCCTCGATCTAAAATTTGAGATAGGGTCTAATGGTTTCCAACTTTCTTCAAATAGATATATGCATCCCAACCATTGCCTCCATTTGATACTCATGGAATAGAGCTCATATACAAACAATTTGTACAAGATTCAAAATATATATTTGTTCACTTCAACAACAATGGAATTAATAAATGTTCCTCTAGTCATGAATAAGATTTCCAAACCACAACCTATTCTTAATTTCCATTGTATTATTCACGATCATATATGATATAAAGTGTGGAGGCTGGTCATTAAGTTTGTTTTAGGACTTTTTACAAACAATTTGTATGCAACCCCATAAATAGTACTTTTGAAGCATTGAAATTAATTACAAATTCACCAAATCACATAAAGAGCTCTTGACTTAGTATACAAACATGGATTGCATGTATTTGGATCATATTAACTTAATGCAGTATCATGGATGACATTTACTTCAAATTTAAACTCTCATCAAGACAACACGGTCACCAATTCTTTTATAGAGATAGTCCAAAAACTACATGGTACTCCAAATATTATAGTAAGTGATAGGGATCCCATTTTCACTGGAAATTCTTGGACCGAATTATTTTCTAGTTTGGGTACTCAACTGGCTCATAGCTCATCTTATCACCCTCGATCTTATGGAAAAAAATAGATAGTAAACACATGTTTGGAAGGGTATCTTTGATGTTTTGCAGCTAATAAACAAACATAATGGCTCAAGTGGTTACCCTTGGAAGAATGGTGGTATAACAATTCCTTCCATACATCATCAAAAATTACCCCATTTATGGCACTTTATGGCTATCATCCACCATCCATCACATCTTCACTAAGAGACTCCTCTAAGTTTCAAGCAATGGAATACCACATGAAGCATGAACAACAAATTTTTCAACTCTTAAAGGGCAACCTGAATCTAGCAAAAAATCGAATGAAACAACAAGCAGATCAACACTGCAGTGAATGAATCTTTAATGTGGGGGATCGGGTGTTTTTAAAACTACAACCATACAAATAGATGTCCTTGAAGAACACTAAGAAGGATAATGCATTATCACCTAAATACTACGGTCCCTACAAGGTGTTACAAAAGATTGGTAGTATGGCCTACAAATTGGAATTACCTGCAACTTCATGAATCCATCCAGTTTTCCATGTTTCTTGTTTAAAGAAGGTAATCGGTGACAAGATACTAGTTCAAATGATATTACCATAACTTGATGAGGAAGGAAAAATCATCTTGGAGCTTGAATAAATTACTGAATAAGAACTAGACAACTTCGAAATCGATCAATTCCAGAGTATCTCATTAAATGGAAGAACTTACTCGCGGAATATTCAACATGGGAAGATGAGTCCTTTATACAACAACATCTAGAACTACTTCAGCATTGAGGACACTTTTTGAAGGGTAGGGGCATGTTAAGCCCTTAATGATGGCACATTATCCCATATAGTGTGGCACATTACTCCCTATATTTTGGTGCATTGCATATTATTTATGTCGGCTTGGGTCTATTAGTGGGTCTATTAGTTGTTATTGTACACCTTTGTCTCCTATATATAGGAAGGATATATTTTCATTTTTTCATTATAGTATCTTATCTTGTCTTGTGTACTCAGTACATTGTGTAAGAAGGTTCCTCCCTTGAAGATGATTGATATTTATCTTTGGTATTCATTGCTAAGGCGTGGTTTACTCTCTTATTGTCTATTTCTACTCTTTTTATGCTATTCTGGGACTTTGTTGCATAACACGCTATCAATTAACCATGTGTCATTTCTAGGTGTCACACACCCTAAGAGAGTGGAGAATAAAAAATATTCTTCAATTTCTTCCTTTGCTAACTTCTTGGGAGGTTCTTCTTCTTCTGCTGCTACTAAATGAGCATGATGTCTTTTTTTATTCTTCCACCTATATTCTTCTTTTCTTATTGGACAATTTCTGGCAATGTGTCATATCTTATCACAATGGTAACATTGATAAGAGGAGATATCCTTCTTCTTGTAATCTCTCTTTTTGTTATTTTGAAACTTCTTAGGAGGATAATACCCCTTCTGAGTTTCCTTCTTGAAATGATGTTTTCCGTTTCTTCTTCTAGCACGAGTATCTAGATCATGGTCATCGTCTCTAAGTAGTGCTTCTCGATTTGCTTCTCTAGCTTCCACTTCAACACATTCTTCCCATGGGATATCAATTTGTAGGTTTCCCTTCCTTGCACAAATTGTCTAGATGTAAGAATCCCATGGTCTAGTAAGACCATTGAGAGTGGTCATTACTAGTTCATCTTCATCAATCTTGTCTTCAATTGCTTCTAGTTATTCTTTGAATTGAGAAACCCTTGTGAAGTATTCTTGGATAGATTCACCATTGATCATCTTTGTACTTTTGAGTAGGGCTCTCAAATTCATCTTTTGGTTGATGTTTATTCCTTCATACATTCTTGATAGGGCATCAAACATCTCTTTAGGTGTGTCCTTGGAGGGCACTTGAGGAATCAAGTGATCCTTCATAGAATCTGCTATGATCATGTTGACTCTAATCATGTCCTTCTTGTACTTTTCCTTTGCTTTATCTTCTTCAGGCTTTGGAACAACTTCCTTGATAAAGTTTGCAAGATCATTCTCTTCTAGAATGACTCCTATTTTGTATTTCCAAGCACAAAAGTTCTATATGCCTTCTAACTTGACATAAAGCGTAGAAATTTGACACATCTTGTCCCGAAGAACAGAAAATGACAAAAATTGAAATTTCTCAGAAATGAGAATTGCACTTAACAAAATATACACTTGACTTCAGGAAAGTGTGTTGGTACATTCAATTTTTGAAAAATCCAAATTCTAACCCTTGAAAGTGGACTTGCAAAATTCTAGACTGCAGTTTTTTGTTCTAGTTCTAGATTTCTAGTTTTCTAGTTTTCTGGTTCCAATCTAAACTAGGGCTTGACTTTATGGAGGATCTACCCGCTGAAAACAAAAATTATATTGGGGCCAAAATATGCACCTAGTAGGGGTGCACTTCCCTATGTTAATTACACACAAAAATTCCTCTTTAGAAGAAAACATTAATTTTCTTGTCAGGAGAAGGAGAGAGAGATTTACCTAGTGAAAGTTGCTCTTTTCAGGCTAGCTCTGATACCATGCTAAGTTTTATATGATATTATATATTGAGTCCTAACTTCATAAGCATTTAATACATTTTCACAATAACAACATAAAGAGGATCACTGAAAGAAACACAATCACAAGGTACACAACAATTTACCCTAGGAAAACCCAAAAGGGAAAAGCCTAGAAAAATTTCCTTAATATAGATTACCAGAATGCAATGACCAAAGAATAAGGTCTCATAAGAGAGAAAGAGAGAGATAGAAACCAAACCCCGGCATAAGATCCAAAACACCAAAGACACTTGTCCTCATCCTTTTTTAGCCTTCCTTCTTTCTCTCTCTTGAGCAATACATGAGTGAGTAAGTGTGTACCAATGAGGGAGGGTGCCTCCCTATTTATACTAATATCCCAACTGACATTTTAACCTACTGGGTCAACCTATCAAGCTGACATGGCCGACCTACATAGGAAAACTTACAATCATATAATTATATTAATCTTTTTGGGTACTATTGACCCTACTTACAACGGAGGGTTTACCTCATGACCTTTTACATTAGTGACATCTCCCGAAGGAGGAATAATAATAATGTAAAGTACAAGTAGAATATTGTTCGAAGTTACTTCAACACAGTCTAGGTTTAGTTAGGGTTCATATAGGGTTTGGCAGTGCCTTTCCAACTAGATCTTTCCTCGTCTGACTCTTGTTTCCATGAATTTGGAGGATCATCTAGTGAACTATTCTGAAGATTCAGTATCGGAGGTTGATATATAATATATGAGGTGGATTTTAGAGAGTGTAGGGGATTTTTTAGGGCCAACAATTCATCCTCCAATGGATGGGCGGACAAATGTGATCAACCGAGAAAAGGGATAATCCCTACATCCATATGGCCCACTCTTAATTCATTCATGCAAGTGTTCAGTTCTAGAGATGGATTATATTTGGAGGTGGCAGTCAAGGGTGTAAAGATAGGAGTTATTGTCAATGTCACCCATGGAGAGGGATTCAATTTCCAAAATGTGGAGGTTTCTTAGAAAAATTGTTGGAATGGAACAATATTGAGTTTTCCATATTGGTTTTGATTGGAATTAAAATCGACCTGGTGGATTTTTGCAATTTCATATCTCAATCTGATGATTTTGCACTAAACAAAAAAAGTGGGTTCTCCACTCTATACGAGGGGGATATCATTGGTGGTGGGAAAATATATATCTATCATGGAAATTCCCA
This sequence comes from Pseudotsuga menziesii, assembly GCA_001517045.1. Classification (NCBI taxonomy): domain Eukaryota; kingdom Viridiplantae; phylum Streptophyta; class Pinopsida; order Pinales; family Pinaceae; genus Pseudotsuga; species Pseudotsuga menziesii. The sequence continues at coordinate 369,858 of LPNX010143902.1, read as the reverse complement.
ATCTTGATGGTCACACCCTTGTTGGGAAGTTATGTGGATGTTGTATAAGATTGAAGTAGTTGGAGGAGTGGATGATGGAATTGTGGAAACCCTTACTCAAGTGAAATTTGGGGCTTCTAGCGCATTGATAATTGGGGTTTAGCTTCAAATATGAAGCGAACCCATGTAAAATCATGCACCACTTTTCAACATCCATGTTTCAACACTCGCCAAGTGTTTATGGCTTCCACTTTAGTATGGATCAACTTCCTTGTTTATCTCTGGAATTATGGTCACTAAAAGGTCTAAATGCCATTGGAAATGTTATGGAAAATTTTGTGACTATTGATGAAGATGTTAATCTATCACAACAAAATTAAGGATCGGTTTGTATTGGATTTTATAATTAATGATAGCTCTTTCACACAGTCTTTACACTACAAAAACAGTCCTTTTAGATGTGCATGATGCCAACTATATGTACATGTGATAGAAAATTTGAACAAACAATTCAACAATCAATTATGGAGCATAAATGAATCCAAAGGGGTCCTAAGTCAGTTTCTAGTGTCTCTGAGAAAGAATTTACTACAAAACCATGCTCATGTTTCTAACCAATTGGATGAAGCGACGAGAGTTCAAAATATAGGTGAAGATAAAAGAGAGGAGAGGATCGAAGTGCTGATAGGATACATTAAAATTCCTTGGGACCACCTTGGGGCAAAGCACAAAAATTGGGAGGGGAAAGATGCTCTCTAAACCAGGAACTTTTAGGCCAATTAGACCTATCTTTGAGCCAATTTGATCACCTATAATGACTTTAAAAACAGGGAAAGGATGACCCATTCATTCAAGGTAATTTGAATGACTCTTCCAAATTTTCCACTTCTTTTGGATCCAAACTTGGACCCTATATCAATAGTTAAGTTGGTTGGCACTTTGAGTTCTTCCCCTTCAGGGGGGAGTCTGGGGAAATTTCAAAAGGGAAGATTTATTTGAGGTGACATTATCTAAGGACGAATATTTCATTCGAAAGTTAGTGTAATCAGCTCCAAAATCTTTCCGATGTTTGACAACTTTTAGAAGAGGGTTGGTCCTTATATACTTCGCTTGAGAACTAACTCCTCAGTTGAACAAGATTTTTGGGCCTTGATAACCGAAAAGACTTTTAGACCAAAGAAAGAATAAAGTTGGTCATTTATCATGCAAAAGAAACAACTAAGATGAAGATAATCCAAGGTAGATATTTGCATATCATTGGAGTTATTAGAGTATAGAAAACCCCTAACATGGATGACAAAATGAAGATTGCCACTATTTATTATGTGTGTCCTGAGAGGGCAACCCGAAGTCCTTCCCCTCAACCAATTAATGGATAAAGAGAAATTGGATGTTATGATGTTGTAGAAGATGATGGGTCGTGGAGACCAATTGATTTTAGAGATTCGTAAGAGCTTTGTTCATTGGAACGCTTTAGGGGTTTATTATGATGGGCATTCTAGTGGTATTATCACGGGGCTAAATTCTAGTTTGTTGGTGGTGAACTCTTTTGCAGTGCAATCAAGGTCATGTGTTGAGGCTTTCATAAACCCCTGCATGGGATTTTTAGCATTCTAAATATTTATAGACCATTTGATGACAAACAATTTTTGGGGGAAATTCCGTGTGGATTCATATGTATGCAGGTTCATAATTTGATCTTGGGAGGAGATTAATTTGCAATTGAATTGCAATGAAGTGTCGGGGAAATCAATGCGAGATGAATGACTTGTCTTTTTTCTCTGAAAAGTTTGAAGAAATTCATTGGATCGATGTGGACCCTATAAGGGTGCATTTGACATGGTTCAATAAAAGAGTTGGTCAAAAGGGTATTTCAAAACAATTAGATCATCTTCTTGTTGTGCAGAACTTGAGGGAGTCTATCATAAATTTAAGATCATGGGTAGGGGATAGAAGTTTCTTTGATTATTTCTCAATTCTCCTAGAGATTGGTGAAGTGGAAGCAAAACTCGAGGCACCTTTTAAATATGATTCCATATGGTCTTATGTACTTGATATTCATAAAATGGTTCACAATTTTTGAATTCGACTTGTGCATTATTTGCGTATTATTAAATAAATGGTGGTTACTTGGGGAAAGGAACATCATCAAAAAATGGCTGATTATATCTCTAGAATGGAATAATAATTACCACAAATATAATCTTTTCAGCAATATGGGTTGTTAACTGAAGAAGACAGATCTTGTGCCTGAGACATGCAATTGCACATGAGTAAATTACCATGGGATCATGAAATTGAATGGAGACTTAAAAGTAGAGCTTTATGGTTGAACGATGGAGATCAAAATGACAAAAAATTTCTTAATTTTCTGAAGCATCACAAAAATATTAATACAATTTGGGATGTGAAGAATGAGTCCATACATCCAGTTAGGGGCTTTCAGAATCTTGTAAAATTGTGTGTTCGACATTTCAAATATCTATTTCAAGAAGTCAATTGTACAAATATCGGGGACATGCTGAAACTAATTAGTAAGTTTCCTTGATTGATTGAGGAGGAATAGAATTGCTACCTCTTTTGTCCAGTCACTATAGAAGAATTGTTGGGTATTCTGAATCTTTTTTCAGGAGGATAAAAGTCTCCAGCCAAACAAATGGCCAGTGGAGTTATTTATTTATTTATTTTATGTGTTGGGTGAGGACTTATTACTAGTGGCAGAGGATATCCATGGCTTAGATAATATCCCAAGTTCCTTTAATGAAACATTCTTAGTGTAGATACCTAAGTTGGATTTTCCAAGTTCTTTTAAAGATTTATGTCCCATCGCACTTTGCAACAATATTTATAAAATTATTTCAAAATTATTCTTGATAGATTAGTTGTTATTGATATCAATAGCTAAATATTATTAATCACCAAGTGAAATGAGCGTGGAAGAGATGATTTCTATGTAATTGCAAAGGCAAATGGTTGTAAACAATGAATACCAGAACTACAAGATTCACAGACATTGATTACTGGAATTTCCTGTAAATAGCACGATTACTGTATGTACAAACAATGACTGTCGAAACCACATATTCCTGTAACCAACAATTACTGGATGTGTAGACAATGAATTTCTTGTAATTTTTGTATGTGCATACCGCGATGACCAAGATTCTTGTAGAGTTATCCAAGAACATTTTGTTGTGTTTTGCCTCAACAATGAACAAGTGTACAAATGAAAAACAATGTGCAGTTGTATTTCATTTCTACAGTCATGAAAACCAATCTCATTGAAGCTGACAAAAACCCATCTTCCAAATCTTTAGATCACACTTCAATATTTTTAGTCATGCACTACCAAGTCACCGTGAATCCCTCAAATCGACATGAGAATTTTATGGTGCATGAGGGCACTAAAAAGTAGGCATTTTGAAACGAGATAAAGGTTTTTTTTGGTCGGTTTGTGTGTGTCTTTAGAGTGACATTTGAACGAGATATGAAGATTATGAATGGTGTAACCTTTGTCATCGAAAGAAAATACCACACCATTGGCATTCTTGTTCAAACATTGGCTCTCCCAAAACAAAGCCCCAAAGATAATAGAGTATGCATGAAGATGTAAAGTTGGCCCAAAAAAACAAACCCCCGTGTTATCCATCAACAATTTAGCCCAACTAATCCAAAATACCCATGACATTCATGACGGATGGCCCAACTAATCCAAAATACCCATGCCATTCATGACAGACACAAAATGCAAAGATGAACCATATAAATGTAAGTTAGCTCAAAGCATTTGGTGGAGTGTGACGTGAAAATAGACTAAGCTTTGAGACAATGAATTTTTGTGTACTATAGTTTGCATAAGATGACCATTTTTCACTTATCTAAGAAGAACCATGAAGTCTGTAAAAGTTAAATATATGACTCAATAATATAAGAAATATTTGTTTTGATTTGAGGTTTATATGCAAAAATTTAAGTGGATTACACGAAGCAAAATGTGTATATTGTAGATAGCAAATTTTTGGGCATTACAAAGAAAGGTATGTGATCATTCCAATGAATTTGGTGATTGGTGATGCGTGTTGAGATTTGAGCCATGAAAAGGTGAATATATTTTAGTAATTTGGGGATAAATAATGAATTCAAATGTTATACATAAATAATTAGACAAATATGAAAAGATAGAATAAATAAGAATAAATAAAATAAATATATAATAATAATTAAAAATGAAATCATATATTAAATATAAATTTTAATATTCATCAAGGAGTGTGTATTTATGAAAATTCATGTTCACACACCCGATAGAACATATATATTTTGGATTTCAAATTGTAATAAAACCATATCAGACAATTTTTATAATAATTCCATTCATTTTTCTATCTCGTGTTTTGTTTTAGTGCTCCATTGGTATCAAAGCTCTATGGTGCCTGCTTCCCCTTTTGCCTATGTCCAAATCCATTGTCCTCCATCACTATCTTCCACCAATTCCAGTCACTACCTATTCTCATGCTAACGTTGCTCTCTTCCCACCAAACCCCCGCACCCATTTTCTCTTCTATTCCATGCATCCCTTCATCCTCCTTCCGGCCGAATCATGTGCTCATTTACTGTTACATTGTCCTCCCTCTACATCTACACACTTCATTTCCCCCTCAGTTCATCATATCACGCTCCACCTCATCTTTTCCCTCCTTCCTCCTACGTGCATCTCCATGTCACCACCACCACCACACCCTTCCATTCCATTTCCCTAGACCTCGCAGCGCCCTCGCCCATGTTCTTCCATCGCCTATTTACCCCACACCTTCCTCTCTTCTATCCCACGTTATTGTCTCCACCCGTCTAATTTTGGTGTCTCTGCATGTCCCTCCTCCTTCTGCCACCATTCTATTGTCTTTACCATCCCTCCTCCTCCTCTGTCCATGCCTACTTCACACCATCTCTCCCTAGCATGCAAGCTTCTCCACACACAATGTTTTTCCCATCTATGACAAACATAAAATTTTAATAAAACCAAAATAAAATACTATTATAATAATATTTATGTTAATATTTTAATATTTATTTTTATTAAAATTTTGATAATTAAAAAAAATTGTGGTTGGCTTGGAACGAACATCCTACAAGAATAAATCAAAATTTAGAGTGGAGAAAAATCTCATAGTCACCAGAATGGGAGATGTCAACACTAGATTGGGCCAACTAGACGAAAAATTCAACAAAAAGTATGTAGAGCTCAAGGCAGAAATCAACAAAAATAATAATGCATTAGCGTCAATCGTCACAGGGCTCAAGGAAGGAATAGAGGAAGGCATTAGTGCGTTGAAGGAATATCAAAAGAAAAATCTAGAGTATCTATGTAATATCTTGGCCAGATTATAGTTGCATACTTAGGTTCCCCCACCTAGCCATAACCCACCACTAGACCCCTTCAATACACCTCATCTAAGTACACCTAAAATTCCAAAACATTGTAACACGACATCACCCCATGAAGTTCATTTATTTAACATTCCATCAACATTAATCTCCCCAAAACATGTGTACCAAATAAGGGTAAAACTAGAAATACCCAAATACGATGGTGACGAAAAATAATGCATCGCATGGATCAATAAAGCAAAATAATAGTTTGACATCCATAACATACAATATGATAGTGAGAAGATTAAATATGTTGCCATGCAATTGGAGGGTAACGTGTACAGTTGGTACATGTGGTGGAATACTACAACGAGGGTTTGTTCCTTCAGTTGGAATAACTTTAAAAATGATATTCTTAAAAGGTTTCAAGGAGTAACCAAGAAAGAAATATTTGCCAAGATCGCTAGGTTGTAGCAAAAAGGCAGTGTAGATGAGTACAGTTGTGAATGGGAATCTTTGGAAACCCAATTTCTAGAACTAACCCATGACCAATGAATGCAAACATACATACATGGACTAAAACCGTACATTCGGGATGAGTTAGAATTACATAACATTTCTAACATGGAGAAGGCAATATGTAAGGCTAAGATCATTGAGGAAAAGTTCAAAAGATCTTCTCATATTAGTTTTGACAAAAAGTACTCCAACAGGACACCTCCCCAATCATCAAATACAGGAGCTTCAAAATATACACCGATGCATCTAAGGGAAGGAGCAAAACCTAGTTTGGAGGCCCAGAGGATGAAGGAAGGAAAGTGCAAATATTGTGGAGAAAAGTAGGACCATAAGCATAGATGTTTGCAAAAGGGAAACTCCCAAAAGTTGTATGCCTATTAGGCCAAAGAAGAAGATGAATCTGAAAGTGAAGAATCAAAAGAGGACGATACTGGAAGTCAACATGACTGTCACTCTGAAATAGAAGATAATACTCCAAAAATATCATTAACCGCCACTACAGGGATATCCCAACCTCAAACAATGAAGCTAAAGGGGCATATCAAAAACAATAATATCTCAATTCTCATAGATATTGGCAGTACCCATAACTTTATTAATGTTAATATTGCTAAGATATTCAACCTATTTGTATACCCAGTACCTAACATGAAGGTTACGGTAGCAAATGGTAAGAAGATCAAAAATGTGGGAAAGTGGCACAAGGTTAAATTACAAATGCAAGACTATAACCTAGAACCTGACTTCTTTGCAGTACCTCTTGGAGGAGTAGACGTGGTATTAGGAATCCAATGGTTCCAAACATTGGATACTTACTCTGCAAACCATCAAGAGCATTTTATCAAGTTCAAGTGGTTAGGGAAAAAATATAATTTGTACGGTTTCCAACCCCCCCAAATGCAATTCGTCACATCACATAAAATGGAAAGGATAATTTGAAAAGGAGCACTTGCTTACATAATTCAATGTCAATAGATGGATTTTCTAACATGTGAAGGAGATGACTACAAACCACCAGAAATAGAAGAGTTAATCCAAAAACACCACAAGGTGTTCCAAGAGCTTCTGATGGAGCTCCCACCAAACAAGAAGATTGATCACATAATTGAGGTATAACCAAGGGAAAAACCTGTCAATATCAAATCATACAGATATCCATGTCACCATAAAATAGAGATCAAAAGGTTAACCCCTTATGTAGCTCCAGTAGTGCTAGTTCGAAAGAAGGATGGATATTTCACGTTGTGCATAGATCACAGACGGTTGAACAAGATAACAATCAAGAATAAATTCCCTATCCCATTCATTTATTAGAAGTTGGATGAACTTCATGGACCTAAGTACTTCTCAAAATTAGACTTGATATCAGGGTAATATCAAATCAGGGTTATGTTAGAAGGCGTAGCAAAAAGTGATTTCCATACTCATGAGGTCCATAATGAGTTCAAAGTAATGCCCTTCGGAATAACTAACGCTCCAGCTAGTTTTCAAGTCGCAATGAACGAATTGTTCCAGCAATATTTTTGAGAGTTCATATTAGTATTTTTTATGATATCCTCATATATAGAAAAACTTGGAGAGAGCATCTCCGACACCTAGATCAAGTACTCACCATCTTTGAGGAACATCAATTTTATGCAAAAAAGGTCAAAATGACTTTTGGAAAAGAAGAAGTGGACTATCTTGGCCATATAATATCAAAGGAAGGATTCAAAGTTGATCGAAGTAAGCTCAAGGCAATCACTGAGTGTCCCAAACTAGATAACATCTTGAAATTAAGAGGATTTCTAGGATTGACAGGATACTATCAAAGATTTGTGAAGAATTACGCCCATAAGACTGCCCCTCTAATAGATTTATTGAAGAAAAAAAAATCGATGGAATGATGAAGCTAAAAAATGTTTTGAAACATTGAAAAACATTATGTCATCAATGCCAGTATTAGCAATACCAAATTTCATAAAACCCTTTGCAGTCGAATGCAATGCTTCAGGATTCGGGCTAGGAGCAGTCTTCATGCAAGAAGGTCATCCAATAGCATTCAAAAGTTGGAAGATCAACAAGAGAGAGAGTCTAAAGTCCACATATGATAAAGAAATGTTTTCCATTATACATACTCTAGCAAAATGGAGACAATTACTTCTAGGGAGAAAAATCTTGATGCAAACAGATCGTAATAGTCTTCAATATCTCTTACAACAAAAAAAATTGTCAACTGAACATTAGAAGTGGATAGAAACATTTTCTGCATTCAACATGGAGACATTGCATAAAAGGGGAAAAGACAATGTATTCATTGATGCTCTATCCCAAAAAGACGAATAAGTCAAATCTTATGCTATTTTAATTGCAGTTCCAGACTGGTTGGATGAAATTTGAGGTGAATATGCCAAGGACTCGAACACATGTTCCTTAATCAATGATCCTAATCGAAGTCCAAAATTCGAATGGAGGAATGGCATCCTTTGGTATAAAGGAAGAATATACTTAATCCCAACATTGAGGTTTAATACTAAAGTGTTGATAGAATCCCATGACTCACCAATTGCAAGACATGTAGGTTTCTTCAAAACTTACTACAATGTCAGGCAATCATTCTATTGGAAGGGAATGTATAAAGGAATTCAAAAGAATGTAGTTGAGTGTGACACAAGTCAAAGAAATAAAAGTGAGAATGTCATCACACCTGGGCTACTCCATCCGCTACACATTCCAAACCATAAGTGGGAGGAAATTTCCATGGATTTCAATGAAGGGTTTCCCTTATCTAAAGGTAAGGATAAAATCTTAGTGGTCATAGATCGATTAACGAAATATGCACATTTTATGGGTATAAATAAAACTGACTCTGCTAAACAAATCACTAAAGTATTCTGTAAAAATATTTACAAATTACATGGGTTTCCAAAAATCATCGTTAGTGACATAGATGCCAAATTCACAAGCAATTTTAGAAGGAATTCTGCAAACAAATTGGGATCACTCTTAACATGAGTTCAACTTATCATCCCTGGGTAGATGGACAAACAGAAGTTATCAACAAATTTTTGGAAGCCTATCATCATAGTTTCATCATTGATAAGCATAACAAGTGGTTACAATGGTTACATATTGCAATATGGTGGTATAATTCTACCTATCGCACATCAACCAAGATGACACCTTTCCAAGCATTGTACGGTTATGAACGTCCTCAATGGAAAGAAATCATTCAAGGTGATCCAAAATTACCTGCGGTAAAAATTCAACTTGAAGAAAATCCGAGAGTAACGCAAGTACTCCAGGATAATTTAACTATGGCACAAAATTGTATGAACCAATAAGCAAATCAACATAGAACAAAGAGAGTTTGAAGTAGGATATTGGGTATTTGTAAGAATTCAACCATAAAAGAAATTGTCACTAAAGAAACAAGGAAATAATAAATTGGCCCCCAAATTTTATAGACCCTATCAAATTATTCTAAATATTAGCCCAGTAGCATATGAATTGAAGTTGCCATACAAGAGTTGAATTCAAAATGTTTTTCATCTTTTGAATCTTAGAAAAAATTTGGGTCAATTTCAATCTTCTCAAACGACACATCCTACCTTAGACTAAGAAGGGAAGCTCATTTTAGAACCATAAGTTGTCATTAATATCATAGAAAGAAGACTATGTTCGGGAATAATCAAAGAATTCATTATTAAGTGAAATAATTGCCCAAAATAAGATGTTTCCAGGAAAAAAGAGAAGTTCCTTCAACAATATTCATCATTACCTTGCTTTGAGGACAAATCATCTTAAAAGAAAAGGGCAATGTTATACAGTAATAATTAGATAAATATGAAAAGATAGAAATAATAATAATAAATATAATATAATATATAATAATTAAAAATGAAATCGTATATTATATATAAATTTCAATATTCATCGAGTGTGACGTTATGAAAAGTCATGTTCACACCCCTGATAGAGCATATATATTCAGCATTTCCAATTGTAATAAAACCATATCAAACATTTTTTATAATAATCACATTCATTTTTATATCTCGTGTTTTTTTAATTGCTCCATCAAACTAGACTGAGCTTGACAAAATTCTTAAGGATGTTTTAAGTTTATTTAAAAGCACCTTCTATTATATCTTAGAATTGATTGTTGGTTTGTAAACTATTGAACAAGCATTGAGTATGAACACAACTAGAATGTAAAATCGCAAGTCACAAATTGTTGAAGCGTTGAGTATAAATAAGTTGAGAGGAATCTTTGGTATTGGTGTGGCTATTGTAGGCAATGCCTTTAAGAGTATTACATGTAGCAAATTTATGGGTACTGCAGGTTTCAAAAGAAGCCTTGGTATTGATAAAATCATATGCATGACATCTTTATTCCTTCTATATGTAAATTGAGCTTTTGCTCAAAGAGTTTAGGTATGCTTCAAGACTAAAGACAACGATTACCACAACTGCAAAGATTTACAAATGATGAATTTTTAGAGACCTTCTGTAATATCATAGTCTATCACCATGTAAGCATAGATTCGAGAGTTGATTATTGAGCAAGCTTAAGGTTTAATTCAAAGACTGGTTCATCGGATGAAAACGGCACAACTTCCAAGATGAATTGGAGCATATTATGGTGCATTATTTGAGGTGATTACACCAACAATCTTGTACCTATTTCTTTGGTAGGTTGTGCCTACAAGTTGTGTTGAGTTGGTTCTTAGTTGAGGATATTGGTGTCTTCAGCAGGTTGGTGCCTATAAACTTTAGGAGATTGGTGTTTTCTACAAGTCAAAGCTTACCAAATTTTAATATTTATATTGACGATTAATAAAAGACGAATCTTTTATTACTTTGTGTCATGTATATTGTTGTTACTTATACAATTTAATAATCAAGAAGAAAAATTTAAAATATGTGTAATATTAATTTACCCCCCATCTCAGTATTATTGCGTATTCCAGCAATTAGTATCAAAGCAGGTTCCTTTGAAAATAGTTTAACCATTGGAAGGAATATCTCGATGGCTTGTGATGAATTCGGTCTCTACACAGACATAACTCCTTTATTCAATGGAACAAAATATCTATTCTAAATAATAAGAATGAATACGTATCTAATGACACTAGGGTATGATGTCTAGAACTCAGTTATCACTGGTTACACATCCTAAAAAACTGCACCAACGGATGCAACTGCAAAGGAGTCAAGCGAAAACAATACAAAAGAAACATATGCCATATTTAGTGCCATACCAGATTCTGTAATTGACAAGGTAAAGAAGTGTACATCATCCAAATAGATTTGGGACAAGCTACAACATATTTACAAAGAAATCTCTGGTGATTGTTCCAACTGTGAATCTGATACAGAAGAAGCACAACCTATGTGAAAGCTAAAAGGAAGTTTTAGAAAATACAAAGATAAGTTATCCTCCAAATGTTATAATTCAAAGAAGAATAGGACATTTTGTTGCAGAGTGTTCATATGCATAAAGGGAATATATTGATGATGAAGAATAATCTCTCTCCATAACCATGGAAACAAAGCCAATTGATCAAGAATTTGAAGATAACCAAAAGGAAAGATCACTTTTGGAAAAATGAAGAAAAGTCGAAAACATATGAGGAAGTTGATCTTGAAGGAAAATGGTTTGTGCTTTAGTTTAAATCAAGAACCTTAGAAGAGAGAACATGTTATTAAAGTAGAAAATGTCACAAATTATTGGAGAAAAAGAAAGTATTAGCCAAAAAATTAAAATTGAAGAAGCAAAAAAAAAGTTGAATGGATGAAAATACAACTAAAAGAAAGAGAAGAACATTGCGAGAAACTTGAAGTAGAAATTGTGTGTCTAACAAAAGGATTAGAAAAGGAAGTCACTCAATAGAGTACAAACTTAAAATTTGAAAACAGTATTGCAATTCTTGATTATATTCTCAGTTGTCAAAGGCCATCATTTATCAAGACGGGTCTTGGTTATGACAACAATTAGAAGAGCCTTCAATAATATGCAAGCCCTATGTCACCAGAATAAATAAATAAATAAAAGAGGAGAAACATGAATTCTATGCAATTGTTCTTAAAATATCCAATCACGGTGAAGCCAACAACACAAAAAGAAATCATAAATAGCAAAAGACTATTTTTCTACTCGAGGTAGACAAGGATAAGTTTAGAAGAACTATTCCATCAAGAAGACCCTCCACAAACAAGTATCAAAATCTCTTTCTCAATTATTGCTTTTCTTGCAAGAATTTTGGTCATAAGGCAATAGAGTGCAAATCTTATGGAAGAAATGATCATATGAAAAATAGAAGTAAAATCTCTCGCAATAATTACAAATATGACCATGTGAGAAACAAGACTATAGTTTTCATAGGTCTGTTGATAGAAACTAAAAATCATTTGCTTCCCTATATTACAAAGCCGAATGTTACAAATGCAATAATATGGACATATATCACGAGTCTGTATAAGCAGCATGATAGAATTTTCTATGCAAGAACATACAAAGGTATGGAAGAGAAAACGAGAAAATTAAAATTAGAGAGAATGTGAATTATGTTGGTATGCAAAAAACAAAGAACATAATACCATCGTGAAACAAAATATAGAAACTACAAAAGTTTGAAAGAAACATGAACAAGAAGAACATACATCCAAACTACTGTAGACTACATTCCTACCTCAAAATGGATGCTCAAGTCACATAACCAATGGACCAAAGTTTGTGAATGGAGTGACCAGGGAAATGGGTTCATGCAGAGATGGGGTTGTTTCTCTTGATATAAATAAGACCAAGATAGTAAATTAGCATCCTAAAAATGTGTATGAGGATAACTTGATAAGAGAAGTAGAAGAAGCCAATATTTCAAAATATAAGGAGAAAATTTTGAATATGATGGGACATATAGGAGAAGGGCGTGAAGTTGTTATGAAGGAAAAGGAACTAGCCTTGAATGATGGGAGAAGAATGTTGATAAAAGAAAGAAGACAATGACTGCAACAAGTTTAAACAATCTAAAAAGAAGATGACAAAGAAGGCCTTCAAGCATCCAAAGTTGATCAACCAAGTAAAGAAGCCATCAAACTTAAGGATAATCCATGGAGCAATATTTTTTGAGTAAGAATTATGGTGTTTTGGAAAGAGGAGAGGTTGACACCACCACTTTACAATCCAACAAGTAGAGCAAAAGAAGAAGGCTATTGTACACACCAAGAAAAAATGCAAAAAAAAGGGTGAGGGGTTTATATTTACGATAATAAGAGTTCCCATATAGAGGAATCACATTGGAACCTCCATTCCAAAATCAACTCCTAGAAGAAGGGAAATACTACACAAACATGGAGGTCGATATTTAGTGTAAGAAGTCTCCCAAAACACAATCCTATGCAAAGGTGATGATGGAGTATGGAGATGAAGCACTCAAAGAGGAGGATATTGGGACAAAGTCTTCCACAAAGTTTAACAACATCACCATTACAAGAAGATAATGAGAATAAGTTCTTTCTCCAAATATTGGATTGAGTTTCTGCAAGACTGCTAGTCTTTTACAAGCATGATGCCATCGTGACACAGAAGACAATAGTTGACCAATGAAGAAATCATGAATTGCAATTGATAACATCTTGTTGAGATTTAAATGATAAAACAAACATAAAGATGCATTAAAGGATGATATTGTAGGAATTGTAAATGCATGTGAAACATATCAAATCCACATGATCTCCTTGAATTTGAAATTGTGAATAAGGTTTCATCTGCAATACGATCATTCTACGTGACTCGTGTGAAGGTATTAGTAGTGCCCAATCAAAGATGTAATAATATAATATTTTTTAGTGTAGTAGAAAAGAGTGTAGTGGTTTCTCTTGCCAAAAAAAATCACAAGGTCTCGATGTTGATGAGGACAACAACTCAAATAAGTTTGAATCGTCACTTATTCAAAGTGTCGGTACTTGAGAAAGTTGTGGATGACATAACAACAGAAGTGAATTGTTTATATGATCGTGGTACAATTAAATGTCTTTCGACCACTTCTCAAGAAACAGGTCATTTATTGTGTACAATATCATTTATATTATAGAGAGGAATGGAAATTGAAAATCACTACAAAAATGGAAATGACAAGCTAGAGCATGCCCCTAATTAGTTGTTAGAAACATTTTGAAGCTATGGAAAATGTTTGGAGTATCTTGTGAATTACTCTTTGATGGTTGATTGTGTCCTTCCCACGAGACCATAAAAGAGTGTTGTAAGAAATGAAGGTAGCAAATGTTGCAAATGAATTAGAGGAGGTTGACTTGATGATGCAAAATGTGTTCAAAGAGTCGAGGAGGGTGGAAAAGGTTGATTCCACAAATAATTGTATGAATGGAACAAAACGCTATCAATGTAGAATGAAATTATAGGATACATTAGAAGAAAATGATAGGACTGTATATGGAATGCATGTGACAAAAATGGAAGATGGAACAAGGGGAAGACTTGTAGAAAACATTTTATTGGTTGTAGATATGCAAGAAACTGATTTATATGAAAGCACATGGAGAATGAAGATAGAGGGAGAATTTCAAGAGTTGCAGAAAATTTGTAAATACGGGGAGAATTCTAGCAAGAAAGGGAAGTATAGTCAAAAGGGGATCATTTCAGAAGAATATTAGACAAAGTTGGAGAACCAAAGGATGTGCAATAGATGCACTCAACCTTGAAACATGAATAGGACTAACATTGTTGATAACATAGGTGATAATATGCATCAGTCACCATATTTGACTTCCTATAATAAGAAGGAAATTAATAGTGATAGAATCGGTTCCAACAATTCCATTGGAAGAAGCAATGACAGTGACAGTGAAGGTAGTTCTAGAAGCAATAAAGAATATGGTATACATGTATACATATTGAGTGATGATAATAAGTCTGAAATTGAAGATGAGGCCAAATAGATGCACCAGCTTAGGGGGAGCACTCCTTTGTCAATAATGTCAAAGGGAGGAATAATAGAGTAATGTGGAAAGTGGTAAGAAGGTGGAGCACACAAATAAGGGGATCATCAACGTAAATCCTATAAAAAGTATGAAGGGATTCCATTAATGACAAAGGGGGCTTTTTTTGGATAGACTAGTTTTCATTTATGTTAATAGCTTATTAATTTTTCTCACCAAGTGAAATGAGTATGGAAGAGATTATTTCTATGTAATTACAAAGGCATTTGGTTGTAAACAATGACTACCAGAACCATAGGAATCACGTACAACGATTACTGGAATTTATCGTAATTGGAACGAATACCGTATGTGCAAATAGTGAATATTGAAACCACGAATTCCTATAACCAACAATTATTGGATGTGCAGACAATGAAATTCCTATAATTATTGGACGTGCAAAATGTGATTACCAAAATTCCTGTAGAGTTATCCAGGAACATTTTGTTGTGTTCTTCCTCAACAATGAACAAGTGTACAAATGAAAAACAATGTGTAATCACGATTTCATGCCTATGGTCATGAAATACAGTCTCATTGAAGGCGATGGAAACCCATGTTTCTCATATTTTGAGCACACTTCAATATTATGAGACCTGAACTACAAAGTCACCATGAATGTGTTAGTTTTTCAACATTCAAGCTAGCATTATGTTAGGATATTTAACTGAGAGAACAACAGGTACAACAATCAAACACAAGAGACAATGAACACAATGTTTTTCCTCGGCGAAACCATAAATGGAGAAAACCTTGCAACTTCCTCAAAGATAGAATCAGCACAAAAGGTAAAACCATAAAACAGTAAGATGCTCTCCCGACAGCAGTAACCTTCTTCTTGTCTAGCCCCAGTGTCTTCTCCTTCCTCAACTATGCGCTACACTTGAGTGTGTTTGTGATGTGTGCTAAATAGAGAGTCCAGCTCTTTATTTATACTAATCTCGGCATGACTAAAACCCTACTAGGGCCGACCTCTCCTAGGAGAGTCTAATAACCCTAATGCCCCGGAACTACGGGGACTTTAACCCTTAGATAATAGGAGGGTTACCCACAATGACTTGACATGACTTGTTTACATTATTGATTCTCCCGATCGGAACATCGGGGCATGACATAACATGATAACATCCTGGAATAAACATCAAGTTACAATAGATAAGAAATACAAGTGAATACATTCCGAAGTTACAATTACGTCAACAGAATGCCCCAAATCGACATGAGATTTTTGTGGTGCTTGGGAACACTAAAAAGTAGGTATTTTGAAACAAGATATATGCTTATGTGTTGGTAGGTTTTCATTTGTGTTTTCAGAGTGACATATGAATGAGACATGAAGATCATCAATGTTGTAACCTTTTTCATCAAAAGAAAATACCACACAATTGGATTTCATGTTCAAATGTTGGCTCTCATCTAAATCAAAAGACCATTAATATGTATATGTATATTGATGATTAATAAAATACAGATATTTTATAACTTTATGCGGTGTATGATGTTGTTAATTATACAATTTAATAATAATAAAAAAATGTGAAAAGTGTGTAATACAGATCCACCCCCCCCCCCCTCTCAGTATTATTGTGTATTCTAACAATTGGTATCAAAGTGGGTTCCTTTAAAAATAGTTTAAACATTGGAAGGAATATCTCAAACACATATGGATTTTGAGGAATTTGGTCTTTGCATGGACAGAGCGCTTTTGTTCAATGGAACAAACTATCTATTATAGAGTATAAGAACGATGGCATATATGATAGCACTGCAGTATGATGTCTAGAACTCAACTATCACTGGTTACACAGCCTCAAAAAATCCACCAACAAATCCAATTGCAAAGGAGTCAAGTGAAAACAATACAAAATAAATAGACACCATCTTGAGTGCCCTGCCACATTTTGTAATTGACAACGTAAAGAAGTGTACATCATCCAAACAGATTTGCGACAAGCTACAAAATATTTATGAAGAAATATCTAGTGATTGTTCTAGTTATGAATATGATACATAATAGGCACAATCTATGCAAAAGATAAAAGGAGGACCTAGAAAATACAAAGGTAATATATTCTCCAAATGTTATAATTGTGGCAAAATAGGACATTTTGTTGTAAAGTGTTCATATGCAAAAAGGGAAAATTTTGATGATGAACATGTAAACAAAGTTGGTTAGTAAAAAAATGAAGATAACCAAAAGGAAAGGTCACTTTCAGAAAATGAAGAAAAGTATAAAAGAAATGAGGAATTTGGTCTTGAATGGCAAATGATTTGTGCTCTAGATGAAATCAAGAAGCTTAGAAGAGAGAACTTGTTACTAAAGGAACAACTATCAAAAAGTCTTGAAGAAAAAGAATGAATAATTATTTGTCAAAACATTCAACATGAAGAAGCAAAAAAATAAACGAATTGATGAAAAGACAACTAGAAGAAAGGGAAGAACATTGCGAGAAACTTGAAGCAGGAATTGCCTCTCTAAGAAAATAATTAGAAAAGAAAGTCGCTCAACTCAATAAAACAAAAACAAAAAACTCAAAATTTGAAAAGAGTACTGGGATTCGAGATTATATTCTCAGTTGTCAAACGTGGCCATTTATCAATACAAGTCTTGGTTATGAACAACAAACAGAAGACCCTTGGAGAAGATGTAACCCCTAAGTCACCAGAAAAGACAATTGAGGAGCAGCTTGAAAGTTATGCGAAAGTTCTTAAAATCTCCAAGCACGTTGAAAACAACAACATAAAAAGAAATCATAAATAGAAAAAGACTAACTTTTCACTCAAGTAAGATAAGGATAAGTTTAGAAGTGTTGCTCCATCAAGAAGTCCCTTCACAACCAAGTACCAAAATCTCTTTCTCAATTATTGCTCTTCTTGCACAAATTTTGGTTATTGAAGGAAATAAAGTGCAAAGCTTATGCAAAAAATGATCATCTAAAAAATAGAAGTAAATCCTCTCACAAGAATTACAAAGATGACCATATGAGAAAGAAGACTAGAGTTTTCATGGGTCTGTTGATAGAAACTACATTCCATTTTCTCTACTACATTACAAAGTTGAATGTTACAAATGACATAACTGTGGACATATATCATGAGATTGTAGAAGCGACATGATAGAATTTTATAGACAAGAACAAACAAATGTATCAAAGAGAAAACAAGAAAAAAAATGTGAATTAGCTAGGTATGCACAAAACAAACAACATGATACCATATCCAAACAAAAGAAAGAGACTACAAAAGTTTGGAATAAACAAGAACAAGAAGATTATACATCCAAACTAGTGCAAATTGCATTCCTAGATCTAAATGGATGCTCAAGTCAAATAACCAATGGACCAAAGTTTGTGAATGGTGTGAACCGGAAAATGGTTTCATGTTGAGATGGGGTTGTTTCTCTTGATTTCAATCAGACTGAGACAATAAATCGACATCCTGGAAATGTGTATGAGGAGAACTTGATAACAGAAGTAGAAGAAGTCGATATTTTGAAAGATAAGCAAACACTTTTGAAGAATATGGGACATATAAGAGAAGGACATGAAGTTGGCAATGAAGTTGTCGTGAAGGAACAAGAACCAACCTTGAATGATGGGAGAAGAATGTTGATAAAAGAAAGAAGACAATGACTGCAACAAGTTCAAACAATCTAAAAAATAGATAATAAAGAGAACCTTCAAGCATTCAAAGCTAATCAACCAAGTAAAGAATATAGAAAGCTTAAGGATAATCCATTGAGCAATATTTGTTGAGGAATAATTTCGGTGTTTTGGAAAGAGGAGAGGCTCACATCACCACTTTCCAATCCAACAAGTAGAGCAAAAGAATAAGGTTATTGTACACATCAAGAATAATTGCAAAAGGGGGAGGGGGGGGGGGGGGGGGGGTGTTGTGTTTATGACAAGAAGAGTTCCATATAGAGGAATCATGTTGGAACCTAAATTTAAAACTCAACTCCAAGAATAATGTAAATAATACACAAACATGGATGTCAAGAATTTAGTGTAAGAAGGTTCCCAAAACACCGCCCTATGCAAAGGAAATGATGAAGTATGAAGTTGAAGCACTCAAAGAGGAGGAAATTGGGACAAAGTCTTCCACAAAGTTTAACAACATCACCATTACAAGAATATTATGAGAAGAATTTATTTCTCCAAATTTTGGACTAAGTTTTTGCAAGACTGATATAGAGAAGCTGAGATTCTAGTCTTTTACAAGCATGTTGCCATCGTGACATAGAAGACAATAGTTGAACAGTGAAGAAAGCACAAATTGCAATTGGTAGCATCTTGTTGATATGCAAATGATAGAACAAATATAAAGATGCATAAAAGGTTGACATTAGAGGATTTGTAAATGCATGTGAAACATATCAAAGCCACACGATCTCCTTTAACTTGAAACTATGAACAACGTTGCATCTACAATGCAATCATTCTATGTGACACTTGTGGAGGTATTAATAGTGCCCAATCAACAATGTAATACTATAGGATTGCTTAGTGGAGGAGCTAGGAGTGTGGTGGTTTCTATTGCCAAAATTTTCATGACAATCTCGATGTTGAAGGAAGGGTGTAATACTGCGTTCAATTGTAGTTTTATCTTAACGTTTCAAGCCATGAGTTGGGCTCATCATCAGGAGAGAAATGTCCTGAGAGAAGGAAAAGAGAAAGAGTGGAGAAATAAATAGGGTTTAGGTTTAGGGTGAGTGCCAATTTTTCTTGCTGACAATAAACTCTTTGGAAATAATTATTATTAATATTATTTTTAATTTTTATTATTATAATTTTAAGTTTTTTAGAATTAGAATTAATATATAATATTAATAAGACAAACTAATATTAATGTATTGATATTAGTGTGTGTGTATATATATATATATATATATATATATATATATATATATAATATAATATAAAACTAAGCCATAAAAAAGAATTAAAGTGTAATCCATCATATTTTATAATTAATATATTAGATGAGGGCACTAATACTTTTAATATACTAAGGTTAATACAATTGAATTAAATTAATATATTAAGTAGAATGATTAATATTTGGAGTCTAATACAGTAATGGAGGGATTAATGATTAGTAGTTAAGTTGTTAATGTGGAAACCTAGATTTGATGTTGTTTTCCCTAAAGTCTGCTACCTAGACTACGGGGTTAGCAGTGTTCAGGCACCTCAAGTAAAAAACTGTTTTTATAGGTTTTGTTTGGATGACAAATGCAAATCAAAAGGTAGGGCTGACAAAGTCTGAAAACTTCAGTAATACAAATGTTAAAGACAAAAAGTCTTTGCAGGAATGAATAACAAGTATAGAAGAGTATAGGAGATAAGCTTAAACATATATATAACTACAAATAGTAAACTAACAGTTCATATCTGTAGCACATATATCAAAATATTGGTCTTTGAAAACACTTTCCAAATATGAATAGGTATTTAATATTCACATTCATACATGAAATGAAACATAGAAAACATCTATACAACATTCATAGCATTAAGAGTTCAAACTGAACTGAAAAATAAAAAATAAAATAGATCAAAGGCCCAGCTCCATATAATATATTAACAGTCATTCAAAAGCAAAAAGAAGCTCTTACAGAAGTAACATGTACGTCTGCACAGTCTCCCAAAACTGACTCCCATGTGTGTCTCAACTCTTTTTAAAATATTACAAATGACATACTTTTATAGAAGATTACATCAAAAAGTCTCACCACAATGATTTTAAATTAATTACGAAAGATCTATAGTCATTCTCTGACTGTTGAACTTGGATATACTGTGCCACCTCATACTCGATCTCTTCAAAATCTAGCATTGATTGTCCAGGTGTTCTGCCATTTATGTGTAAATTGCCCACATGACTTATAATGGTAGAACTGTTGCTAAGAATGTGGATCTAGAAAAATAGATCAGTCCATCATTATCACTCAGTGAATGATTTCCCCTCAAATCTAGTCCTTCACTTCTTTGATCCAATACACTTGTAGTTAATAAAGCTTTCGATGAGAACAAGTGGTTTGACATTTTGAACTTTTGAACATAGTTGTGGCACTTGGCACCTGGTCGTTCTCCTCCTGAACTAGTGATAAGCATTTGTGTATGCAATATCTTAATAAAGATCTCCCATAATTTTGCCGCAAATAGTGAGAAAGTATCAAATTCTTTGGATTTAATGCAAGAGTAGCTTCTCCTATTGTCTGGTAGTTTTAGACGGCCTTCTAATATCTGTTTGTGTATGCCATTGAGTTACTTGACTGTAGCTAGACTTGGAACAATTTGATTATAGCCCTTTCAAATCTAAGATTTGAAATAGCTAGCATTCCATGTTGTATTCATGGAATTTATAGAATGACCAGCTCCAGGACCTGGGGTGCCGAAATGTGCTTATTCATTTCCATGTGATGCGCCAATTGTTTGACAAACAATGTTTCATGAACATGATTTGTAGATTTACTGGTTCCATTTATATTCATTGCTGTGAAACTTTGCTTCTTACTAGACCCACTTGTTAGCAAATTCTGATTCTGAACAAGTGCAGAATAAAAACTCTGAAACAGAGTCGAAATAGAAATACCAATAGATCATACCTCCAGCCATTGATGCTACTTGTCTTGCTATAGGAGATTTCCCTGTTCCACAAGGACTTTGGCTTCCTGTATGGTTCTTCCAAGCTCTGCTTCCTCTTTCTTAATGGTGTAAAACTGAAGGGGATTGAGATAGTGAGCTTGGGGACCAACAGGGGTTTTAAATAGCCAAGCTCCCGTCAAGATTCTGATGGCTATGTGTCATACGTTCCACAAATCTAGGTGATGGACCACTCCAACGGCTCCCAACAAGAAAACGGTTGCCAAGCTAAATGAACTGTCGGTAGTTTTGCAGTTGAAGCGACGGTAGTGTGAGGAGCCGTTGAATGCGGGAGCTTACATTCTCCCACTTGGTCCATACTTCCAAACTTAATGTCTCATCTTAAAACCTATTGACAATCTGTATTTAGTAATAGATACAAGAATCATGGCGATAAGTCCTCTTATGACAAGTATTACCTTCCATGTATTACTATGTATTTATTGCTATTTTAATTTATGTGGCAACAATTTCTTAATGAATAAACCTTATGTTTATTCTTGGTCCTCATAGATGAATTTTCTCAAATTAACTTAAGGTGCACATATGTATGAGAAAAAACAGCACAGTAATTAAG
Organism: Pseudotsuga menziesii; assembly: GCA_001517045.1. Classification (NCBI taxonomy): domain Eukaryota; kingdom Viridiplantae; phylum Streptophyta; class Pinopsida; order Pinales; family Pinaceae; genus Pseudotsuga; species Pseudotsuga menziesii. The sequence continues at coordinate 347,790 of LPNX010143902.1, read as the reverse complement.
ACTTTCATTAAAAATTAACATTGTCCATACAATGAGAAACTACATAATGGAACCAAGTCCCATATTCATTACATGATCCTTGAATTTAAACGGTGGCATGCCCTTAGTCAAAGGATCAGCGATCATCAACTCAGTGTTAACGTGCTCAATGACCACTTTCTTTGCTTTAACATGTTCCATGATGGCTAAATACTTAATGTCGATGTGTTTATTTCGACTCCCACTTTTGTTGTTTTTAGCCATAAAAACAGCAGCTGAATTGTCGCAATACATTCTCAATGGCTTAGAGATAGAATCCATAATTCTAAGCCCAGAAATGAAACTCTTAAGCCATACACCATCTAAAGTAGCCTCAAAATAGGAGACGAACTCGGCTTCCATAGTGGAAGTGGCAATCAAGGTCTGCTTGGCACTCCTCCATGATACAACTCCACCGGCCATCATAAAAATGTATCATGATGTTGATTTGCGTGAATCAACACATCCAGCAAAGTCAGAATCTGAGTAGCCAATTACTTCCAAATTTTTCGTCCATCTATACATAAGCATGTAGTCTTTAGTTCCTTGAAGATACCTCATTACTTTCTTTGCAGCTCTCCAGTGGTCTATACCTGGATTACTCTGATATCATCCCAACATTCCCACAACAAATGCAATGTCAGGTCTTGTGCAGACCTGAGCATACATTAGGCTTCCAACAGCAGAAGCATATGGAATGTTCTTCATTTGTTCCCTTTCAAGGTCGTTCTTCAGGCATTGGTTCAAATTGAACCTATCACCCTTCACAATGGGAGCTATACTTGGTGAACAATCCTTCATCTGAAATCTCTCTAAAATTTTATTAATATAGGTTTCCTGAGACATACCTAAGAGGCCTTGAAATCTGTCTCTATGGATCTTAATGCCAATGACATAAGATGCCTCACCCATACCCTTCATATCGAAATTTTTAGAGAGGAATTGTTTCACTTCATGCAGCATACCCTTATCATTGGTTGCTAGCAAAATGTCGTCCACATATAAAACAAGAAAACAAATTTTACTCCCACTAACTTTCAAATATATACATTGATCCATAATGTTTTCTTCAAAACCAAAAGAAGAAATTATATTATGGAATTTCAAATACCATTGGCGGGATGCTTATTTTAAACCGTATAAGGATTTCTTGAGCTTGCAAACCAATTGCTCACCATCACTAGAGGGGAATCCTTCAGGTTGTTTCATGTAAACCTCCTCCTCTAGATCTCCATTCAGAAAAGTCGTTTTCACGTCCATTTGATGCAACTCCAAGTCGAAATGGGCTACTAATGCCATAATAACGCGCAAGGAATCTTTCTTAGATATAGGAGAGAAAGTCTCCGTGTAGTCGATTCCTTCTTTCTGAGTGAATCCTTTAGCAACAAGTCTAGCCTTGTATCTCTCAATGTTGCCTAATGAGTCTTTCTTTGTCTTAAAGACCCATTTACATCCAATGGATTTTGCACCATTAGGCAACTCAACAAGATCCCAGACTTCGTTACTCTTTATAGAATTCATCTCTTCCTTCATGGCATCGTACCATAATTCTGATTCTTTGCAATTCATGGCTTGTGAAAAGGACTCGGGATCATTTTTGGCTCCAACGTTAAAGTCAGATTCTTGTAGATACACAACATAATCATTAGGAATTATTGATCTCCTTGGTCTAGTAGATCTTCTCAATGTTGTATCACTATCTTCTTGAGAAGTATGTGGTTCAACTCATTGTTCAAAAGTGCTTGGAAACTCTTGAACTACCTGATCCACTAGAATGTCGTCAGCAACTTGTGGAACTTCAACAATTGGTTGTTCAACACCAATTTGTACTTGACGAGTGCTGTGAACAATAACCAATCTATCACTTGAGGTGGAAGGTTGAGATTCTGAATGATCCTTCTCGGAAACTATGTTCCTGGTTAGATCGCTCCCACTAATCAAGTCATTTTCAAGAAATTTTGCATTTCTTGATTCCACAATCCTAGTGCTGTGAGATGGACAATAAAATCTGTAACCTTTAGACCTTTCAACATATCCAATGAAATACCCACTAATGGTCCTTGGGTCCAGCTTCTTTTCTTGTGGATTATATATTCTCACCTCAGACGGGCATCCCCAAACGCGAATATGTCGCAAACTCGGTTTCCAACCTTTCAATAATTCAAATGGTGTTTTAGGAACGGCCTTGGTTGGAACTCGGTTTAATATATACACCGTCATCTTAAGTGCTTCAGTCCACAAGGATTTAGGAAGATTGGAGCTGCTAAGCATACTCCTCACCATGTCCAATAAAGTTCGGTTTCCTCTTTCTGCTACACCATTCTGGTCAGGTGAATTAGGCATGGTGTATTAGGCAACAATCCCATGCTCTTGAAGAAATTTAGCAAATGGCCCAGGTGCTTGTCCATCTTCTGTGCATCTACCATAATATTCTCCACCTCTATCTGATCTCACGATCTTAATTTGCTTGTCGCATTGTTTCTCTACTTCAGCCTTAAATATCTTAAAGGCATCTAATGCTTCGTTCTTATTATGAAGCATGTAGAGATACATATATCGTGAGTAATCATCTATAAAAGAGATGAAGTATCTCTGACCATGTGAGTCCATCTCTGGACTACATATATTAGTATGTATGATCTCTAATATGTCCGAACTCCTATTGGCACCTTTCTTTGACTTGTTGGTCTGCTTTCCTTTTATGCAATCCACACAAGTCTCAAAATCAGTGAAATCCAGAGTATTAAGTACTCCTTCATTTACCAATATTTTAATTCTTTCTATGGAGATGTGACCTAACCTCCGGTGCCATAATTTAGAGGAATCTTCATTAATAACACATCTTTTAGTGCCAATGTGAACATGCATTGAATCATAAGTGACATTGTTTTGTAAATTAGTGCAGTAAAGATCATCAGACAAAATACCATTTCCAACATAATCAGATTTATAAAATAAACTGACGGATGTTTCTGAAAAGTTAAAGGAATATCCAAAATGTACAAGTCTTGAAACTGAAATCAAGTTTCTAGAAAAACTTGAAACATAAAAGGCCTTTTCTAATTCTAAAACAAAGCCACTACTTAAAGTTAAATACCATGTTCCTATAGCTTCCACATGCGAGCCCATCTTATTTCCTGATAAGATGCTTTGCTCACTTCCCACTGGCTTCCTTAGGTTTTGCAAACCCTGCAAGGAATTTGAAATGTGAATTGTTGATCCAGAATCAATCCACCAAGTCTTAATATTGACATTGACCATATTAGATTCATAACAAACAAACGAGATTGCATTACCTTTGTCCGCAAACCATTTCTGAAATTTTTTGCATTTTCATATGTCCCTTCTTTTTACAGAAGAAACACTTGGAATCCTTCTTAATATTAGCTTGGGGAGGTACTTTACCTTTCCCTTTATTATTGGCTTGAGATTTGCCCTTCCTATGCGTTGCCAGCATTGCACTTCCTCCCAGTTCCATCACCAGTCTTTCTTCCTCTTGAACACACATGGTCATGAGTTCATTTATTGACCATTTATCCTTATGTGTGTTGTATGAGATTTTGAAAGGTCCATATTGGTGCGGAAGGGTGTTCAAGATGTAGTGCACCAGGAAAGACTTTGATATTTCAACCTCGAGTTTCTTCAATTGAGCCACAGTGTTCCTCATTTGCATAATGTGCTCGTGCACACCTTTCACATTGGTGAGCCTTAGGGATTAGAACTTCATGATTAGGGTGCTTGCTAGTGCCTTGTCTGAAGTGACGAATTGATCATCAATGGCTTTCAGCAAATCTCGAACCCTTTCATACTGATCAATTGAACCACGAATACCAGCTAAAATTTTAGTCTTAATGAACATCATGCTTAAACGATTAGATCGATCCCATCGCTCATAAAGCGTGATGTCCGCTGCAGTGCTGGTATTGGTGAGTGCTGGTGGTTCATCTTTCCTAATAGCATAATCTATGTCCATCCATCCCAAATGAAGGAGAATTCTCTCCTTCCAGACCTTATAGTTATCTCCCTTAAGTTCAGGGATATCACAACGAATTTCAGAGAAATTTGCAGGTTGTACAACTGCATAAAAATAAAGATCACATGCTTACGTTAAAATTGAGACCAAATAAAATTTCATGTTTTACCAATGTAATTTCATGCTCTAAGATTGAATCTAATGACATAAAAATTTCCTTTGGGCTAAATTTTTAATTCAAGCAGATTCAAATATTCTTCATGATAAAACTATTAATTCATAATTCCTGTGGGTAAGTTATGAATAATTCAATATTTTATTCTAATTAATTACATAAATATAATAAAAATTCCTGTGGGATAAGATTTATTATATTTAGTATAATTAATTACAATTAATGTCTAAACTTTCTTTATTTAATTAATTAGAGATGTTGTGGCTATTCTCTAATTAAATATCATATAGTTCACTAGACCTAAAGGCCCATATACTTCAAGAAAACGTTCACCAAAATGCTACTTGATAAAATACAGCTTCAACAATGTACAATTGAGTAAACTTACGATCACCCAAAACTCTTTCCAGCAAGTATTTTTACTAGAGCCTGAATATAAAGATTTCATATTACATTCTATGCCTAAGTTGGTAGTGTGAAATGCAATAACTTTTTAATGCTTACTGTGATATACTGCTCAGATAAAACAGCGAAGGCCCTTTTGTAAATAACACTTGTACAGTCAAGAATGAAAGTGTAAAAAGTGAATCTTCAGTAGCCTCAAATGCATGAGACCCCCCATGAATGCCATAAATCTTTGATCTTACCAAAATGCTTCTTGTTGTAATATTCCAAATTAAACCAATGTTTAAAAAAAAATCCTGCTTTCTTTGTTCGCAAACAACAATCGCCTGAGACTAACAGCATATCGAGGTGAAGGAAAACCTTGATATTAACAGCATATCGCCTGAGACTTAAAAGACAAGATGAGACCTTATCATAGTATGTAAATCAGCAGTCTACAAGAGAATTGAAAAAAACATTCATGATTCACCACATCTAGACGATAAAACTAAAAACTAGTATAAGGAGAGATCCATCCAAACCCGGAAATATATCTAACACTCAGGACCAAATCAACCAAGTGAGAAATATGGTATAAACCACTACTCAACAGGAATAAACATTATGTCGAAAAATGTCATGAGTGACCTGGATCCTATCAACGAGCGTAGGACAACTCATCCGAACCCCACGACTGCAATTCTCAGCTTAAAGCAAAACGAAGGAGTTCAGTTTCAACCGCCCCTGGCAACTTAAGGCAAACACAGTCTTGGTATAAGGGTAGCCAAGTTCAAAATTGAATGATTCTCTACCAATAGAAAGGGACAAATCGCATGGGCCGCATATATAAAATTTCGCAGCTCAAACCAAGTGACAGCTCTTAGATACATAGCTATATGGTTCTGTAATGAATAATTTTCGATCAAAATCAACAATGGTGACTCACATATGGCCAATCGCATGGGAAAATGAAAACAGTGCGTGGTGATGAAAACGCGGCCGGGGTTTTCTTACCAGGGCGATTTGTAACCCCTTTAGTTCCATACCTTTGGGATCACACGAGTTGGGATCGGGTTTAGTAGTTACAAACACAGTAATAGGCCAAGAATGTAATACAACAAGGATTGGTATCAAATCGTTCCATCCGATCCAAGACAAAAAACCTAAACAACTATATAACGAGATCCCCATCATTGAAATGCAAGTTGCAAGATCTGTTTAAGAGATGAATTCGCAGCCCACCCCCCCCCCCATCAGAAAATAGTTACCCAAAGAAGATAAGACCAAAATGGGAGCGCAAGCAGCAAATTTCGACATTGGAGATTATCCAAACAGCTGAGCAAAGACTAGGAAAACCCTACAATGGCAACTACATACAAAACACCAAGGCAGAGATAAATGGCTTTGATACCAACTGTTAGCAAATTCTGATTCTGAACAAATGCGGAATAAAAACTCTAAAACAGAATCGAAATAGCAATACCAATAGATCATACCTCTAGCCATTGATGCTACTTGTCTTGTTGTAGGAGATTTCCCTGTTCCACAAGGACTTTGGCTTCCTGTACGGTTCTTCCAAGCTCTACTTCCTCTTTCTTGATGGTGTAAAACTGAAGGGGATTGAGATAGTGAGCTTGGGGACCAACAGGGGTTTTAAATAGCCAAGCTCCCATCAAGCTTCTGATGGCTATGTGTCGTACGTTCCACAAATCTAGGTGATGGACCACTCCAACAGCTCCCAACAACAAAACGGTTGCCAAGCTAAATGAATCGTCGGCAGTTTTGCAGTTGAAGCGGGGGTAGTGTGAGGATCCACTGAATGCGGGAGCTTACACCACTAGAATTTTCTTCATGTAAAGAAAGATGAGCAATTCCTGAAGAAGTTGCTGGTAACTCTCGACCATTTACCCGGCAATAGACACTTTCAACTGTATCATCGATATCTTTACCCATCCAATCCTTTACTAGAATTAAATCCCAAACTGATTCCGAAGCCTTATCCAGCACAGGTGTTTCAAGTTCTAAGCGAAGGGCATCGAATAGTTCTCTTTTCAACTTATTCTCAGCACCAGGGGAATTAAGCACTTTGCTATGCTCCACCATTGAGATTGTATTTTTTTTAACTCCTTTGCTACTTCAGGTGCATTTCTTCAATACGAAAAGCAATGTATTGGCATCTATAATTCCCAAATTGTATGTAGAGTCTAATAAGTTATTCCCTGTAGTTTGGAACATGTGTTGAAGCACAAGCCTCTTTAGAGTAGCAACACTATATGGGAAAAACTAAGAAGATAATGCCATTGTCACAACACTGCAAAATGCAATAGGCAAAATGAGTAGAATAATGTAACCCAGGCGTGACTTCAGTAAATGTCGACCAAAAACTTTGACATAGATGGAGAAAACTGGCCATGCTAATGCCTTCATCAAATTCTTCAATCCTTCATTGCAAATCCTCCCTCAATTTAAGTGTTTGATTTTCAATTTTGGAGATGACCTATTCCTTTTCCAAGTAACAGCTTCTAGGGAGCTCAGAGGCGGAAGAGCGATCTCCATGTATTGAATATAATTTTGCAGCTGCTCCATCATAAAATGATTTCTTTTAAAGCCACCAAATCCAACACCAATCACTAAGAGACCAACAACTCCAACGCCATCCTTAGATACCCACATTTGTAAGTTTGTCGATAGAGGCAAGGGAAAAATTATTCTGGAACTAATGATGTTGCAATTTCAAAAATACTTCTTGCACTTCCAATAAAACCTGCATACATACGCCACTGCGTTGTATAATTATCCAACAGCCATTCTCTCGATTTGGCGTGCTTATATCTCAATAGATGCCTTCTGCTTTTGATAACGCAATATCATGGCCCTGGTTTCTCGACTCTCCTTTTTCAGAGTACAGAGTATAGTAGAAAATCATGAAGGGAGATGGTTTTGTCCAAGTGTTTGAACCTAGTATTGTCAATAGCAGATGTCAAATTATGGTAATGAGCACACAGCCCGAAGTCTGCTAGTATCATAATGAAAACCTGCAAAACATCTCATCCTTGTTGAGCTGGCAGCGTACCCTGTTCTTGAATAATGGTCATGTGTTGCCAGCTTGCCTTAGTAATCAATATAATATATTTTTAAAAGAACTATCAAAACTTTGAATGAACTCGAAATACTTATAGGAGCATAAGCTAGGAACTAAAAATGTTATTAATACCTAAAGCATTAAGCATGAAGTCAAAACAAAGCCAAAACTTAGGATAAAATGAATAAAAACTCAAGGCTTAAAAGATTTTAAGGTACAGAAGTATCCTACCAAGCAAGGTAACAAACCTAGGTCAAACAGATGTATAGTAGTTAAAAGGTTGATTACAATATATTATGGTCCATTATTTGAGTTGATTGCACCAGCACTCTTGTGCATATATATATGGTACGTTGATGCTTACAATTTGTGTTGAGTTAGTGCTCAGTTGAGAAGATTGGTGTCTCCAGCAGGTTGGCACCTGTGAACTTTAGGAGATTGTTGTATGCTACAAGTCAAAGCTTGCAAACCTTTGTAATCAGTATATTGATGATTAATAAAAGAAAAATCTTTTATTACTTTGTGTGGTGTAGAATGTTGTTAATTATACAATTTAATAATCAAGTAGAAATGTGAAAAATCTGTGTAACACCGATTCATCCCCCCTCTCAATATTATTGTGTATTCTGACAATTGGTATGAAAGTGGGTTCCTTTGAAAATAGTTTAACCACTGGAAGGAAGATCTCGAACACATATGGATTGTGAGGAATTTGGTCTCTGCATGGACATATCTCCTTTGTTCAATGGAACAAACTATATATTCTGGAATATAAGAATGAAGACAGATCTGATCGCAGTGCAGTATGATGTCTAGCACTCAATTATCACTGGTTACAAAGCCTCAAAAACTCCACCAATAGATGCAGTTGCAAAGGAGTCAAATGAAAACAATACAAAAGCAACAGACACCATCTTGAGTGCGCTACCACATTCTGTAATTGACAAGCTAATTAAGTGTACATCAGCTAAACAGATTTGGGACAAGCTACAAAATATTTATGAAGAAATATTTGGTGATTGTTCTAGCTATGAATTTGAGGCAGAAGAAGAAAAATCTATGTGAAAATTAAAAGGAGGGCCTAGCAAATACAAAGCTAATCTATTCTCCAAATGTTGTAATTGTGGTAGAATAGGACATTTTGTTGTAAAGTGTTCATATGCAGAAATGGAAAATTTTGATGATGAAGAATAGTCTCTCTTCATTACCATGGAAACAAAGCTAGTTAATAAAAAAAAATGAAGATAACTAAATGGAAAGGTCACTTTCAGAAAATGAAGAAAAGTATGAAACGGATGAGGAAGTTAATCTTAAAGGAAAAATGATTTGTGCCATATATGAAATCAATAATCTTAGAAGAGGGAACTTGTTACTAAAGGAGCATCTATCAAAAAGTCTTGAATAAAATGAAAGAATAATTATTAGTAAAAAAATCAACTTGAAGAAGCAAAAAAAATTGATGAATTC